>OX578216.1:0-5000 GCA_951216915.1 Tetheella fluctuosa | reverse complement strand
TTAGGTTAGGTTAGGTTAGGTTAGGTTAGGTTAGGTTAGGTTAGGTTAGGTTAGGTTAGGTTAGGTTAGGTTAGGTTAGGTTAGGTTAGGTTAGGTTAGGTTAGGTTAGGTTAGGTTAGGTTAGGTTAGGTTAGGTTAGGTTAGGTTAGGTTAGGTTAGGTTAGGTTAGGTTAGGTTAGGTTAGGTTAGGTTAGGTTAGGTTAGGTTAGGTTAGGTTAGGTTAGGTTAGGTTAGGTTAGGTTAGGTTAGGTTAGGTTAGGTTAGGTTAGGTTAGGTTAGGTTAGGTTAGGTTAGGTTAGGTTAGGTTAGGTTAGGTTAGGTTAGGTTAGGTTAGGTTAGGTTAGGTTAGGTTAGGTTAGGTTAGGTTAGGTTAGGTTAGGTTAGGTTAGGTTAGGTTAGGTTAGGTTAGGTTAGGTTAGGTTAGGTTAGGTTAGGTTAGGTTAGGTTAGGTTAGGTTAGGTTAGGTTAGGTTAGGTTAGGTTAGGTTAGGTTAGGTTAGGTTAGGTTAGGTTAGGTTAGGTTAGGTTAGGTTAGGTTAGGTTAGGTTAGGTTAGGTTAGGTTAGGTTAGGTTAGGTTAGGTTAGGTTAGGTTAGGTTAGGTTAGGTTAGGTTAGGTTAGGTTAGGTTAGGTTAGGTTAGGTTAGGTTAGGTTAGGTTAGGTTAGGTTAGGTTAGGTTAGGTTAGGTTAGGTTAGGTTAGGTTAGGTTAGGTTAGGTTAGGTTAGGTTAGGTTAGGTTAGGTTAGGTTAGGTTAGGTTAGGTTAGGTTAGGTTAGGTTAGGTTAGGTTAGGTTAGGTTAGGTTAGGTTAGGTTAGGTTAGGTTAGGTTAGGTTAGGTTAGGTTAGGTTCGGTTAGGTTAGGTTAGGTTAGGTTAGGTTAGGTTAGGTTAGGTTAGGTTAGGTTAGGTTAGGTTAGGTTAGGTTAGGTTAGGTTAGGTTAGGTTAGGTTAGGTTAGGTTAGGTTAGGTTAGGTTAGGTTAGGTTAGGTTAGGTTAGGTTAGGTTAGGTTAGGTTAGGTTAGGTTAGGTTAGGTTAGGTTAGGTTAGGTTAGGTTAGGTTAGGTTAGGTTAGGTTAGGTTAGGTTAGGTTAGGTTAGGTTAGGTTAGGTTAGGTTAGGTTAGGTTAGGTTAGGTTAGGTTAGGTTAGGTTAGGTTAGGTTAGGTTAGGTTAGGTTAGGTTAGGTTAGGTTAGGTTAGGTTAGGTTAGGTTAGGTTAGGTTAGGTTAGGTTAGGTTAGGTTAGGTTAGGTTAGGTTAGGTTAGGTTAGGTTAGGTTAGGTTAGGTTAGGTTAGGTTAGGTTAGGTTAGGTTAGGTTAGGTTAGGTTAGGTTAGGTTAGGTTAGGTTAGGTTAGGTTAGGTTAGGTTAGGTTAGGTTAGGTTAGGTTAGGTTAGGTTAGGTTAGGTTAGGTTAGGTTAGGTTAGGTTAGGTTAGGTTAGGTTAGGTTAGGTTAGGTTAGGTTAGGTTAGGTTAGGTTAGGTTAGGTTAGGTTAGGTTAGGTTAGGTTAGGTTAGGTTAGGTTAGGTTAGGTTAGGTTAGGTTAGGTTAGGTTAGGTTAGGTTAGGTTAGGTTAGGTTAGGTTAGGTTAGGTTAGGTTAGGTTAGGTTAGGTTAGGTTAGGTTAGGTTAGGTTAGGTTAGGTTAGGTTAGGTTAGGTTAGGTTAGGTTAGGTTAGGTTAGGTTAGGTTAGGTTAGGTTAGGTTAGGTTAGGTTAGGTTAGGTTAGGTTAGGTTAGGTTAGGTTAGGTTAGGTTAGGTTAGGTTAGGTTAGGTTAGGTTAGGTTAGGTTAGGTTAGGTTAGGTTAGGTTAGGTTAGGTTAGGTTAGGTTAGGTTAGGTTAGGTTAGGTTAGGTTAGGTTAGGTTAGGTTAGGTTAGGTTAGGTTAGGTTAGGTTAGGTTAGGTTAGGTTAGGTTAGGTTAGGTTAGGTTAGGTTAGGTTAGGTTAGGTTAGGTTAGGTTAGGTTAGGTTAGGTTAGGTTAGGTTAGGTTAGGTTAGGTTAGGTTAGGTTAGGTTAGGTTAGGTTAGGTTAGGTTAGGTTAGGTTAGGTTAGGTTAGGTTAGGTTAGGTTAGGTTAGGTTAGGTTAGGTTAGGTTAGGTTAGGTTAGGTTAGGTTAGGTTAGGTTAGGTTAGGTTAGGTTAGGTTAGGTTAGGTTAGGTTAGGTTAGGTTAGGTTAGGTTAGGTTAGGTTAGGTTAGGTTAGGTTAGGTTAGGTTAGGTTAGGTTAGGTTAGGTTAGGTTAGGTTAGGTTAGGTTAGGTTAGGTTAGGTTAGGTTAGGTTAGGTTAGGTTAGGTTAGGTTAGGTTAGGTTAGGTTAGGTTAGGTTAGGTTAGGTTAGGTTAGGTTAGGTTAGGTTAGGTTAGGTTAGGTTAGGTTAGGTTAGGTTAGGTTAGGTTAGGTTAGGTTAGGTTAGGTTAGGTTAGGTTAGGTTAGGTTAGGTTAGGTTAGGTTAGGTTAGGTTAGGTTAGGTTAGGTTAGGTTAGGTTAGGTTAGGTTAGGTTAGGTTAGGTTAGGTTAGGTTAGGTTAGGTTAGGTTAGGTTAGGTTAGGTTAGGTTAGGTTAGGTTAGGTTAGGTTAGGTTAGGTTAGGTTAGGTTAGGTTAGGTTAGGTTAGGTTAGGTTAGGTTAGGTTAGGTTAGGTTAGGTTAGGTTAGGTTAGGTTAGGTTAGGTTAGGTTAGGTTAGGTTAGGTTAGGTTAGGTTAGGTTAGGTTAGGTTAGGTTAGGTTAGGTTAGGTTAGGTTAGGTTAGGTTAGGTTAGGTTAGGTTAGGTTAGGTTAGGTTAGGTTAGGTTAGGTTAGGTTAGGTTAGGTTAGGTTAGGTTAGGTTAGGTTAGGTTAGGTTAGGTTAGGTTAGGTTAGGTTAGGTTAGGTTAGGTTAGGTTAGGTTAGGTTAGGTTAGGTTAGGTTAGGTTAGGTTAGGTTAGGTTAGGTTAGGTTAGGTTAGGTTAGGTTAGGTTAGGTTAGGTTAGGTTAGGTTAGGTTAGGTTAGGTTAGGTTAGGTTAGGTTAGGTTAGGTTAGGTTAGGTTAGGTTAGGTTAGGTTAGGTTAGGTTAGGTTAGGTTAGGTTAGGTTAGGTTAGGTTAGGTTAGGTTAGGTTAGGTTAGGTTAGGTTAGGTTAGGTTAGGTTAGGTTAGGTTAGGTTAGGTTAGGTTAGGTTAGGTTAGGTTAGGTTAGGTTAGGTTAGGTTAGGTTAGGTTAGGTTAGGTTAGGTTAGGTTAGGTTAGGTTAGGTTAGGTTAGGTTAGGTTAGGTTAGGTTAGGTTAGGTTAGGTTAGGTTAGGTTAGGTTAGGTTAGGTTAGGTTAGGTTAGGTTAGGTTAGGTTAGGTTAGGTTAGGTTAGGTTAGGTTAGGTTAGGTTAGGTTAGGTTAGGTTAGGTTAGGTTAGGTTAGGTTAGGTTAGGTTAGGTTAGGTTAGGTTAGGTTAGGTTAGGTTAGGTTAGGTTAGGTTAGGTTAGGTTAGGTTAGGTTAGGTTAGGTTAGGTTAGGTTAGGTTAGGTTAGGTTAGGTTAGGTTAGGTTAGGTTAGGTTAGGTTAGGTTAGGTTAGGTTAGGTTAGGTTAGGTTAGGTTAGGTTAGGTTAGGTTAGGTTAGGTTAGGTTAGGTTAGGTTAGGTTAGGTTAGGTTAGGTTAGGTTAGGTTAGGTTAGGTTAGGTTAGGTTAGGTTAGGTTAGGTTAGGTTAGGTTAGGTTAGGTTAGGTTAGGTTAGGTTAGGTTAGGTTAGGTTAGGTTAGGTTAGGTTAGGTTAGGTTAGGTTAGGTTAGGTTAGGTTAGGTTAGGTTAGGTTAGGTTAGGTTAGGTTAGGTTAGGTTAGGTTAGGTTAGGTTAGGTTAGGTTAGGTTAGGTTAGGTTAGGTTAGGTTAGGTTAGGTTAGGTTAGGTTAGGTTAGGTTAGGTTAGGTTAGGTTAGGTTAGGTTAGGTTAGGTTAGGTTAGGTTAGGTTAGGTTAGGTTAGGTTAGGTTAGGTTAGGTTAGGTTAGGTTAGGTTAGGTTAGGTTAGGTTAGGTTAGGTTAGGTTAGGTTAGGTTAGGTTAGGTTAGGTTAGGTTAGGTTAGGTTAGGTTAGGTTAGGTTAGGTTAGGTTAGGTTAGGTTAGGTTAGGTTAGGTTAGGTTAGGTTAGGTTAGGTTAGGTTAGGTTAGGTTAGGTTAGGTTAGGTTAGGTTAGGTTAGGTTAGGTTAGGTTAGGTTAGGTTAGGTTAGGTTAGGTTAGGTTAGGTTAGGTTAGGTTAGGTTAGGTTAGGTTAGGTTAGGTTAGGTTAGGTTAGGTTAGGTTAGGTTAGGTTAGGTTAGGTTAGGTTAGGTTAGGTTAGGTTAGGTTAGGTTAGGTTAGGTTAGGTTAGGTTAGGTTAGGTTAGGTTAGGTTAGGTTAGGTTAGGTTAGGTTAGGTTAGGTTAGGTTAGGTTAGGTTAGGTTAGGTTAGGTTAGGTTAGGTTAGGTTAGGTTAGGTTAGGTTAGGTTAGGTTAGGTTAGGTTAGGTTAGGTTAGGTTAGGTTAGGTTAGGTTAGGTTAGGTTAGGTTAGGTTAGGTTAGGTTAGGTTAGGTTAGGTTAGGTTAGGTTAGGTTAGGTTAGGTTAGGTTAGGTTAGGTTAGGTTAGGTTAGGTTAGGTTAGGTTAGGTTAGGTTAGGTTAGGTTAGGTTAGGTTAGGTTAGGTTAGGTTAGGTTAGGTTAGGTTAGGTTAGGTTAGGTTAGGTTAGGTTAGGTTAGGTTAGGTTAGGTTAGGTTAGGTTAGGTTAGGTTAGGTTAGGTTAGGTTAGGTTAGGTTAGGTTAGGTTAGGTTAGGTTAGGTTAGGTTAGGTTAGGTTAGGTTAGGTTAGGTTAGGTTAGGTTAGGTTAGGTTAGGTTAGGTTAGGTTAGGTTAGGTTAGGTTAGGTTAGGTTAGGTTAGGTTAGGTTAGGTTAGGTTAGGTTAGGTTAGGTTAGGTTAGGTTAGGTTAGGTTAGGTTAGGTTAGGTTAGGTTAGGTTAGGTTAGGTTAGGTTAGGTTAGGTTAGGTTAGGTTAGGTTAGGTTAGGTTAGG
>OX578215.1:15105000-15166094 GCA_951216915.1 Tetheella fluctuosa | reverse complement strand
CTAACCTAACCTAACCTAACCTAACCTAACCTAACCTAACCTAACCTAACCTAACCTAACCTAACCTAACCTAACCTAACCTAACCTAACCTAACCTAACCTAACCTAACCTAACCTAACCTAACCTAACCTAACCTAACCTAACCTAACCTAACCTAACCTAACCTAACCTAACCTAACCTAACCTAACCTAACCTAACCTAACCTAACCTAACCTAACCTAACCTAACCTAACCTAACCTAACCTAACCTAACCTAACCTAACCTAACCTAACCTAACCTAACCTAACCTAACCTAACCTAACCTAACCTAACCTAACCTAACCTAACCTAACCTAACCTAACCTAACCTAACCTAACCTAACCTAACCTAACCTAACCTAACCTAACCTAACCTAACCTAACCTAACCTAACCTAACCTAACCTAACCTAACCTAACCTAACCTAACCTAACCTAACCTAACCTAACCTAACCTAACCTAACCTAACCTAACCTAACCTAACCTAACCTAACCTAACCTAACCTAACCTAACCTAACCTAACCTAACCTAACCTAACCTAACCTAACCTAACCTAACCTAACCTAACCTAACCTAACCTAACCTAACCTAACCTAACCTAACCTAACCTAACCTAACCTAACCTAACCTAACCTAACCTAACCTAACCTAACCTAACCTAACCTAACCTAACCTAACCTAACCTAACCTAACCTAACCTAACCTAACCTAACCTAACCTAACCTAACCTAACCTAACCTAACCTAACCTAACCTAACCTAACCTAACCTAACCTAACCTAACCTAACCTAACCTAACCTAACCTAACCTAACCTAACCTAACCTAACCTAACCTAACCTATACCTAACCTAACCTAACCTAACCTAACCTAACCTAACCTAACCTAACCTAACCTAACCTAACCTAACCTAACCTAACCTAACCTAACCTAACCTAACCTAACCTAACCTAACCTAACCTAACCTAACCTAACCTAACCTAACCTAACCTAACCTAACCTAACCTAACCTAACCTAACCTAACCTAACCTAACCTAACCTAACCTAACCTAACCTAACCTAACCTAACCTAACCTAACCTAACCTAACCTAACCTAACCTAACCTAACCTAACCTAACCTAACCTAACCTAACCTAACCTAACCTAACCTAACCTAACCTAACCTAACCTAACCTAACCTAACCTAACCTAACCTAACCTAACCTAACCTAACCTAACCTAACCTAACCTAACCTAACCTAACCTAACCTAACCTAACCTAACCTAACCTAACCTAACCTAACCTAACCTAACCTAACCTAACCTAACCTAACCTAACCTAACCTAACCTAACCTAACCTAACCTAACCTAACCTAACCTAACCTAACCTAACCTAACCTAACCTAACCTAACCTAACCTAACCTAACCTAACCTAACCTAACCTAACCTAACCTAACCTAACCTAACCTAACCTAACCTAACCTAACCTAACCTAACCTAACCTAACCTAACCTAACCTAACCTAACCTAACCTAACCTAACCTAACCTAACCTAACCTAACCTAACCTAACCTAACCTAACCTAACCTAACCTAACCTAACCTAACCTAACCTAACCTAACCTAACCTAACCTAACCTAACCTAACCTAACCTAACCTAACCTAACCTAACCTAACCTAACCTAACCTAACCTAACCTAACCTAACCTAACCTAACCTAACCTAACCTAACCTAACCTAACCTAACCTAACCTAACCTAACCTAACCTAACCTAACCTAACCTAACCTAACCTAACCTAACCTAACCTAACCTAACCTAACCTAACCTAACCTAACCTAACCTAACCTAACCTAACCTAACCTAACCTAACCTAACCTAACCTAACCTAACCTAACCTAACCTAACCTAACCTAACCTAACCTAACCTAACCTAACCTAACCTAACCTAACCTAACCTAACCTAACCTAACCTAACCTAACCTAACCTAACCTAACCTAACCTAACCTAACCTAACCTAACCTAACCTAACCTAACCTAACCTAACCTAACCTAACCTAACCTAACCTAACCTAACCTAACCTAACCTAACCTAACCTAACCTAACCTAACCTAACCTAACCTAACCTAACCTAACCTAACCTAACCTAACCTAACCTAACCTAACCTAACCTAACCTAACCTAACCTAACCTAACCTAACCTAACCTAACCTAACCTAACCTAACCTAACCTAACCTAACCTAACCTAACCTAACCTAACCTAACCTAACCTAACCTAACCTAACCTAACCTAACCTAACCTAACCTAACCTAACCTAACCTAACCTAACCTAACCTAACCTAACCTAACCTAACCTAACCTAACCTAACCTAACCTAACCTAACCTAACCTAACCTAACCTAACCTAACCTAACCTAACCTAACCTAACCTAACCTAACCTAACCTAACCTAACCTAACCTAACCTAACCTAACCTAACCTAACCTAACCTAACCTAACCTAACCTAACCTAACCTAACCTAACCTAACCTAACCTAACCTAACCTAACCTAACCTAACCTAACCTAACCTAACCTAACCTAACCTAACCTAACCTAACCTAACCTAACCTAACCTAACCTAACCTAACCTAACCTAACCTAACCTAACCTAACCTAACCTAACCTAACCTAACCTAACCTAACCTAACCTAACCTAACCTAACCTAACCTAACCTAACCTAACCTAACCTAACCTAACCTAACCTAACCTAACCTAACCTAACCTAACCTAACCTAACCTAACCTAACCTAACCTAACCTAACCTAACCTAACCTAACCTAACCTAACCTAACCTAACCTAACCTAACCTAACCTAACCTAACCTAACCTAACCTAACCTAACCTAACCTAACCTAACCTAACCTAACCTAACCTAACCTAACCTAACCTAACCTAACCTAACCTAACCTAACCTAACCTAACCTAACCTAACCTAACCTAACCTAACCTAACCTAACCTAACCTAACCTAACCTAACCTAACCTAACCTAACCTAACCTAACCTAACCTAACCTAACCTAACCTAACCTAACCTAACCTAACCTAACCTAACCTAACCTAACCTAACCTAACCTAACCTAACCTAACCTAACCTAACCTAACCTAACCTAACCTAACCTAACCTAACCTAACCTAACCTAACCTAACCTAACCTAACCTAACCTAACCTAACCTAACCTAACCTAACCTAACCTAACCTAACCTAACCTAACCTAACCTAACCTAACCTAACCTAACCTAACCTAACCTAACCTAACCTAACCTAACCTAACCTAACCTAACCTAACCTAACCTAACCTAACCTAACCTAACCTAACCTAACCTAACCTAACCTAACCTAACCTAACCTAACCTAACCTAACCTAACCTAACCTAACCTAACCTAACCTAACCTAACCTAACCTAACCTAACCTAACCTAACCTAACCTAACCTAACCTAACCTAACCTAACCTAACCTAACCTAACCTAACCTAACCTAACCTAACCTAACCTAACCTAACCTAACCTAACCTAACCTAACCTAACCTAACCTAACCTAACCTAACCTAACCTAACCTAACCTAACCTAACCTAACCTAACCTAACCTAACCTAACCTAACCTAACCTAACCTAACCTAACCTAACCTAACCTAACCTAACCTAACCTAACCTAACCTAACCTAACCTAACCTAACCTAACCTAACCTAACCTAACCTAACCTAACCTAACCTAACCTAACCTAACCTAACCTAACCTAACCTAACCTAACCTAACCTAACCTAACCTAACCTAACCTAACCTAACCTAACCTAACCTAACCTAACCTAACCTAACCTAACCTAACCTAACCTAACCTAACCTAACCTAACCTAACCTAACCTAACCTAACCTAACCTAACCTAACCTAACCTAACCTAACCTAACCTAACCTAACCTAACCTAACCTAACCTAACCTAACCTAACCTAACCTAACCTAACCTAACCTAACCTAACCTAACCTAACCTAACCTAACCTAACCTAACCTAACCTAACCTAACCTAACCTAACCTAACCTAACCTAACCTAACCTAACCTAACCTAACCTAACCTAACCTAACCTAACCTAACCTAACCTAACCTAACCTAACCTAACCTAACCTAACCTAACCTAACCTAACCTAACCTAACCTAACCTAACCTAACCTAACCTAACCTAACCTAACCTAACCTAACCTAACCTAACCTAACCTAACCTAACCTAACCTAACCTAACCTAACCTAACCTAACCTAACCTAACCTAACCTAACCTAACCTAACCTAACCTAACCTAACCTAACCTAACCTAACCTAACCTAACCTAACCTAACCTAACCTAACCTAACCTAACCTAACCTAACCTAACCTAACCTAACCTAACCTAACCTAACCTAACCTAACCTAACCTAACCTAACCTAACCTAACCTAACCTAACCTAACCTAACCTAACCTAACCTAACCTAACCTAACCTAACCTAACCTAACCTAACCTAACCTAACCTAACCTAACCTAACCTAACCTAACCTAACCTAACCTAACCTAACCTAACCTAACCTAACCTAACCTAACCTAACCTAACCTAACCTAACCTAACCTAACCTAACCTAACCTAACCTAACCTAACCTAACCTAACCTAACCTAACCTAACCTAACCTAACCTAACCTAACCTAACCTAACCTAACCTAACCTAACCTAACCTAACCTAACCTAACCTAACCTAACCTAACCTAACCTAACCTAACCTAACCTAACCTAACCTAACCTAACCTAACCTAACCTAACCTAACCTAACCTAACCTAACCTAACCTAACCTAACCTAACCTAACCTAACCTAACCTAACCTAACCTAACCTAACCTAACCTAACCTAACCTAACCTAACCTAACCTAACCTAACCTAACCTAACCTAACCTAACCTAACCTAACCTAACCTAACCTAACCTAACCTAACCTAACCTAACCTAACCTAACCTAACCTAACCTAACCTAACCTAACCTAACCTAACCTAACCTAACCTAACCTAACCTAACCTAACCTAACCTAACCTAACCTAACCTAACCTAACCTAACCTAACCTAACCTAACCTAACCTAACCTAACCTAACCTAACCTAACCTAACCTAACCTAACCTAACCTAACCTAACCTAACCTAACCTAACCTAACCTAACCTAACCTAACCTAACCTAACCTAACCTAACCTAACCTAACCTAACCTAACCTAACCTAACCTAACCTAACCTAACCTAACCTAACCTAACCTAACCTAACCTAACCTAACCTAACCTAACCTAACCTAACCTAACCTAACCTAACCTAACCTAACCTAACCTAACCTAACCTAACCTAACCTAACCTAACCTAACCTAACCTAACCTAACCTAACCTAACCTAACCTAACCTAACCTAACCTAACCTAACCTAACCTAACCTAACCTAACCTAACCTAACCTAACCTAACCTAACCTAACCTAACCTAACCTAACCTAACCTAACCTAACCTAACCTAACCTAACCTAACCTAACCTAACCTAACCTAACCTAACCTAACCTAACCTAACCTAACCTAACCTAACCTAACCTAACCTAACCTAACCTAACCTAACCTAACCTAACCTAACCTAACCTAACCTAACCTAACCTAACCTAACCTAACCTAACCTAACCTAACCTAACCTAACCTAACCTAACCTAACCTAACCTAACCTAACCTAACCTAACCTAACCTAACCTAACCTAACCTAACCTAACCTAACCTAACCTAACCTAACCTAACCTAACCTAACCTAACCTAACCTAACCTAACCTAACCTAACCTAACCTAACCTAACCTAACCTAACCTAACCTAACCTAACCTAACCTAACCTAACCTAACCTAACCTAACCTAACCTAACCTAACCTAACCTAACCTAACCTAACCTAACCTAACCTAACCTAACCTAACCTAACCTAACCTAACCTAACCTAACCTAACCTAACCTAACCTAACCTAACCTAACCTAACCTAACCTAACCTAACCTAACCTAACCTAACCTAACCTAACCTAACCTAACCTAACCTAACCTAACCTAACCTAACCTAACCTAACCTAACCTAACCTAACCTAACCTAACCTAACCTAACCTAACCTAACCTAACCTAACCTAACCTAACCTAACCTAACCTAACCTAACCTAACCTAACCTAACCTAACCTAACCTAACCTAACCTAACCTAACCTAACCTAACCTAACCTAACCTAACCTAACCTAACCTAACCTAACCTAACCTAACCTAACCTAACCTAACCTAACCTAACCTAACCTAACCTAACCTAACCTAACCTAACCTAACCTAACCTAACCTAACCTAACCTAACCTAACCTAACCTAACCTAACCTAACCTAACCTAACCTAACCTAACCTAACCTAACCTAACCTAACCTAACCTAACCTAACCTAACCTAACCTAACCTAACCTAACCTAACCTAACCTAACCTAACCTAACCTAACCTAACCTAACCTAACCTAACCTAACCTAACCTAACCTAACCTAACCTAACCTAACCTAACCTAACCTAACCTAACCTAACCTAACCTAACCTAACCTAACCTAACCTAACCTAACCTAACCTAACCTAACCTAACCTAACCTAACCTAACCTAACCTAACCTAACCTAACCTAACCTAACCTAACCTAACCTAACCTAACCTAACCTAACCTAACCTAACCTAACCTAACCTAACCTAACCTAACCTAACCTAACCTAACCTAACCTAACCTAACCTAACCTAACCTAACCTAACCTAACCTAACCTAACCTAACCTAACCTAACCTAACCTAACCTAACCTAACCTAACCTAACCTAACCTAACCTAACCTAACCTAACCTAACCTAACCTAACCTAACCTAACCTAACCTAACCTAACCTAACCTAACCTAACCTAACCTAACCTAACCTAACCTAACCTAACCTAACCTAACCTAACCTAACCTAACCTAACCTAACCTAACCTAACCTAACCTAACCTAACCTAACCTAACCTAACCTAACCTAACCTAACCTAACCTAACCTAACCTAACCTAACCTAACCTAACCTAACCTAACCTAACCTAACCTAACCTAACCTAACCTAACCTAACCTAACCTAACCTAACCTAACCTAACCTAACCTAACCTAACCTAACCTAACCTAACCTAACCTAACCTAACCTAACCTAACCTAACCTAACCTAACCTAACCTAACCTAACCTAACCTAACCTAACCTAACCTAACCTAACCTAACCTAACCTAACCTAACCTAACCTAACCTAACCTAACCTAACCTAACCTAACCTAACCTAACCTAACCTAACCTAACCTAACCTAACCTAACCTAACCTAACCTAACCTAACCTAACCTAACCTAACCTAACCTAACCTAACCTAACCTAACCTAACCTAACCTAACCTAACCTAACCTAACCTAACCTAACCTAACCTAACCTAACCTAACCTAACCTAACCTAACCTAACCTAACCTAACCTAACCTAACCTAACCTAACCTAACCTAACCTAACCTAACCTAACCTAACCTAACCTAACCTAACCTAACCTAACCTAACCTAACCTAACCTAACCTAACCTAACCTAACCTAACCTAACCTAACCTAACCTAACCTAACCTAACCTAACCTAACCTAACCTAACCTAACCTAACCTAACCTAACCTAACCTAACCTAACCTAACCTAACCTAACCTAACCTAACCTAACCTAACCTAACCTAACCTAACCTAACCTAACCTAACCTAACCTAACCTAACCTAACCTAACCTAACCTAACCTAACCTAACCTAACCTAACCTAACCTAACCTAACCTAACCTAACCTAACCTAACCTAACCTAACCTAACCTAACCTAACCTAACCTAACCTAACCTAACCTAACCTAACCTAACCTAACCTAACCTAACCTAACCTAACCTAACCTAACCTAACCTAACCTAACCTAACCTAACCTAACCTAACCTAACCTAACCTAACCTAACCTAACCTAACCTAACCTAACCTAACCTAACCTAACCTAACCTAACCTAACCTAACCTAACCTAACCTAACCTAACCTAACCTAACCTAACCTAACCTAACCTAACCTAACCTAACCTAACCTAACCTAACCTAACCTAACCTAACCTAACCTAACCTAACCTAACCTAACCTAACCTAACCTAACCTAACCTAACCTAACCTAACCTAACCTAACCTAACCTAACCTAACCTAACCTAACCTAACCTAACCTAACCTAACCTAACCTAACCTAACCTAACCTAACCTAACCTAACCTAACCTAACCTAACCTAACCTAACCTAACCTAACCTAACCTAACCTAACCTAACCTAACCTAACCTAACCTAACCTAACCTAACCTAACCTAACCTAACCTAACCTAACCTAACCTAACCTAACCTAACCTAACCTAACCTAACCTAACCTAACCTAACCTAACCTAACCTAACCTAACCTAACCTAACCTAACCTAACCTAACCTAACCTAACCTAACCTAACCTAACCTAACCTAACCTAACCTAACCTAACCTAACCTAACCTAACCTAACCTAACCTAACCTAACCTAACCTAACCTAACCTAACCTAACCTAACCTAACCTAACCTAACCTAACCTAACCTAACCTAACCTAACCTAACCTAACCTAACCTAACCTAACCTAACCTAACCTAACCTAACCTAACCTAACCTAACCTAACCTAACCTAACCTAACCTAACCTAACCTAACCTAACCTAACCTAACCTAACCTAACCTAACCTAACCTAACCTAACCTAACCTAACCTAACCTAACCTAACCTAACCTAACCTAACCTAACCTAACCTAACCTAACCTAACCTAACCTAACCTAACCTAACCTAACCTAACCTAACCTAACCTAACCTAACCTAACCTAACCTAACCTAACCTAACCTAACCTAACCTAACCTAACCTAACCTAACCTAACCTAACCTAACCTAACCTAACCTAACCTAACCTAACCTAACCTAACCTAACCTAACCTAACCTAACCTAACCTAACCTAACCTAACCTAACCTAACCTAACCTAACCTAACCTAACCTAACCTAACCTAACCTAACCTAACCTAACCTAACCTAACCTAACCTAACCTAACCTAACCTAACCTAACCTAACCTAACCTAACCTAACCTAACCTAACCTAACCTAACCTAACCTAACCTAACCTAACCTAACCTAACCTAACCTAACCTAACCTAACCTAACCTAACCTAACCTAACCTAACCTAACCTAACCTAACCTAACCTAACCTAACCTAACCTAACCTAACCTAACCTAACCTAACCTAACCTAACCTAACCTAACCTAACCTAACCTAACCTAACCTAACCTAACCTAACCTAACCTAACCTAACCTAACCTAACCTAACCTAACCTAACCTAACCTAACCTAACCTAACCTAACCTAACCTAACCTAACCTAACCTAACCTAACCTAACCTAACCTAACCTAACCTAACCTAACCTAACCTAACCTAACCTAACCTAACCTAACCTAACCTAACCTAACCTAACCTAACCTAACCTAACCTAACCTAACCTAACCTAACCTAACCTAACCTAACCTAACCTAACCTAACCTAACCTAACCTAACCTAACCTAACCTAACCTAACCTAACCTAACCTAACCTAACCTAACCTAACCTAACCTAACCTAACCTAACCTAACCTAACCTAACCTAACCTAACCTTTTTTTTTTTTTTTTTTTTTTTTTTTTTTGACCAGGTGGAAAATGCATTACGCATACCCCCCGCGCATGGGAGTGCGACGGAGGGTTATGTGGGACTACACATCGCCTCTCCCTCCTCTAAAGTGAGGAGGAGTAGGGAGTGCTACCCACTAAAAACCACCTGGGCGTGCCGCCTTGCCGGTTTTGTAGGACATCGTGGTACCTGCGCGAGCATTGCCCACGATGTCCACCGGCGGCGCCCCAGCCTTTGCCGGGGCTTCCCGCGCCGAAGGGGAGATGGCCGAGCACGCTTGGCCACTCTCCCAGACCGCTCAGTGGCTTGCTACTACAGGCAGAGGACTCCCATCCTCCACCTGCAGCCACTATGGGTTGAGTCTGGCGGCAAACCTCCGCCTCCTCAACCCGAGCCGTCTGCGCCGGAGGGGATGCGCGAGGGGATCCTCCTCGCGCTCCCGCTCCGCGGTCTCCTTTTGCGAAATCACCGTTTCGCAAAAGGAGACCACAGCCTCCCAGGACCTCTCGTCGCTCAGCATTGCCTCGACAATGCTCCGCAACGAGAGGTCCACCCGCTGAATGGTGCGTGCCATGAGGCCACGCTCCGCGTCCCAACGACTGCACACCTCAAGGGTGTGCTGCACCGTGTCGTCGGGACCTCCGCACTCATGGCACAGCGGGGCCGGCTCCCTTCCTATCCTGTGCAGGTAATGACCGAAGCACCCATGCCCGGTCAGTACCTGCACAAGTCGGAACGACGTCGCGCCGACCGCCCCCTCTAACCAGAGGTCGACCGATGGAAGGATCGCCTCAATGGTGGTGACCCCAAAAGGGGCGACCACCAGCTGAGCCTTCCATCGGTCTCGCAGTCGGCGCTCCGTCATACGCCGGGAGGCTGTCTCTGCCTCCGGGTCCGGGCGTACACCAGTTGCCCGGACCCTTGACCTACGTTTGTAGGTCTCCGCGTGCACCTCCGCGACCAACTCCCACGGAGGGGTGCACGCGAGGAGGCAGGCCGCCGCAAAGGCCACCGTTGAGTAGGCCCTCACCATTCTGAGGGCCACGGTCCTTTGCGGCCTTCTTAACAGGGCCCTGTTACGGGCGGACAGCTTGTCCGCCCATATTGGGGCCCCGTATAGGGCCATGCTCCTTGTTACGCCGGCATAAAGTCGCCGGCACAAGGAGCCTGGCCCCCCCACATTGGGCAGGAGTCTGCCCATTGCTGACGCGGCGCCCACGACTCGGGGAGCAAGTCTTGCGAAGTGCTCCCCGAAGTCCCACTTGCGGTCCAATGTTAGCCCCAAATATATGATATGGGGCTTTATTTGGACCGCTCCACCCTCCAACCTGAGCGCCGTGCCCGCGGGCAGACTCCACCCGCGCCCCCCGAAGACTATAGCCTCAGTCTTCGGGAGGCTCACCTTTAGGCCGAGACTGGCGATCCGGAAAATCGCCAGCTCGGCCGCCACCTCCGCCCTCCGGAGGGTATCCCACACGTCCCCCCCGCGCACAGCCACCATTGTGTCGTCCGCGTAGCAGACGACGCATGTGCGCGGGAGGAACTCCCCCCGGATTGCCCAATCGTACCCCAGGTTCCATAGCAGAGGGCCGAGTACGGAACCCTGGGGTACGCCACAGGCCATTCGCCTCTCCCCCCTTTGCCCGTCCTTGTCTTCATAGAGCACTACCCTCTCGGTAAGGTAGTGCTCTATGATTCGCCTTAGGTAGTGAGGCACTCCGTGATATCGGAGTGCCTCACTGATCACCCCATAGGGGAGGGTGCCGAACGCATTCGCGATGTCTAATGACACCGCGATGACACCCTCCCCCCTGCTCGACGCGGATTCACAGAAGTAACCTAACCTAACCTAACCTAACCTAACCTAACCTAACCTAACCTAACCTAACCTAACCTAACCTAACCTAACCTAACCTAACCTAACCTAACCTAACCTAACCTAACCTAACCTAACCTAACCTAACCTAACCTAACCTAACCTAACCTAACCTAACCTAACCTAACCTAACCTAACCTAACCTAACCTAACCTAACCTAACCTAACCTAACCTAACCTAACCTAACCTAACCTAACCTAACCTAACCTAACCTAACCTAACCTAACCTAACCTAACCTAACCTAACCTAACCTAACCTAACCTAACCTAACCTAACCTAACCTAACCTAACCTAACCTAACCTAACCTAACCTAACCTAACCTAACCTAACCTAACCTAACCTAACCTAACCTAACCTAACCTAACCTAACCTAACCTAACCTAACCTAACCTAACCTAACCTAACCTAACCTAACCTAACCTAACCTAACCTAACCTAACCTAACCTAACCTAACCTAACCTAACCTAACCTAACCTAACCTAACCTAACCTAACCTAACCTAACCTAACCTAACCTAACCTAACCTAACCTAACCTAACCTAACCTAACCTAACCTAACCTAACCTAACCTAACCTAACCTAACCTAACCTAACCTAACCTAACCTAACCTAACCTAACCTAACCTAACCTTTTTTTTTTTTTTTTTTTTTTTTGACCAGGTGGAAAATGCATTACGCATACCCCCCGCGCGCATGGGAGTGCGGCGGAGGGTTATGTGGGACTACACATCACTGCTTCCTCCTCGACCGAGGAGGAGAGGATGTGCTACCCACTAAAAACCACCTGGGCGTGCAACGCCTTGCCGGGTTGTGTAGGGCACCGTGGTACCTGCGTTAGCATTGCCCACGATGCCCAACCGGCGGCGCCCCGACAACACCGTTGTCGGGGCTTCCCGCTAAGGGGGGTGGCCGCGCACGCTTGGCCACCCCCTTGGACCGCAAGAAGTGGCTTAATAGTGGACGGAGGACTCCCATCCTCCGCCCTAAGCCACTGTGGGTTGGGTCTGGCGGCAACCGCCGCCTTCCCAACCCGTGCCGTCTGGCCGGAGGGGGCGCGCGAGGCAACCTCCTCGCGCACCCACTCCGCGGTCCAGCCGCCGGACGCCCGAATGCCCACCTGGCATTCAGACGTCCATGCGGCTCTCCTCTACGGGGAGGGGCAGGGTGGGGCGAGCGGGCCGAGACCCCACCCCCCTGCCCCTTATCTCCGGTGGGGAACACCGCCGTCCCCCCATGATGTGGTCTGCCGGGAGTTCGGCGTGGCTGCAAACAGCACACCACGCTTTCTCCTCCCGGCATTCCGCCGACATGTGTCCCTCCGAGCCACACCGGTAGCACATAGTGCTCCGGTCCACGCTCGAAGGGCACAGTACCCTCGAGTGCCCGAGGCCCATGCACTTAAAGCAGCGCATGGGCGTCGGGCCGACGGGAATGACCCCGGCGGACGCCCAGCCCACCGAGATCCGACCACTCTCTAGGAGGACCCTCGCGGTCCCCACCGGCATTTGTACGAGGGCAACCATCTTGCCCTCGTACGTGGGGCGGATGCCCCCCACCCTCACCTGCGCCACCGCGCATCCCCCAGCCCTAGCGACGGCCGCCGCCAGGGTCTCCTTGGTCGCCGACTCGTCCAAGCCGACGACCTGGACAGCGGCCATTTTGACGGGGCGGCTGATGAGGGCAACGTCACCGACGATTGCCCTCAGCCTTTCCGCTAGGCTGTCAGCCGCCCCACCACTTTCCGCACCGGGGACCTCAATGACTCGGCCCCCTGTCGCCGAGGTGCGGACCCTCACATGCTGCAGGCCCACTTCTTCCAATTTGATGCCACCAATGGCCTTGGCCATTGTGGCCTGCAGCGTGGTGGCGGTGGTGACGTCACTTCGTAAAGTGACCACCACCGCCTGCGACTTTAGGGCCGGGGGGGCCTTCGGCTTTTGCGCCGTCTTCTTTTTCGGGGGCGGAGGGGGTGGGGGGGGGTCCGTAGCCTTCCCCTTCCCCCTCCCCTTCTTCCTTCGCACCACCTCGGCGAAGGTTTCGCCTTCAGGCTCCGCCTCCGCCGAGGGGCCAGGTGCCGTCTTCGATACCGGGGGGGGGCCGGTCGCCGGGTTGGACTTTGCAGAAGTCCTCGCCGAGGGGGCCGTCGCCTTTTTGGAGGCCTTTTTTGGCCTCCCATCCCCGAGCCTTGCCCCGGAGAACTCTGGCTCCGAGGCAATTTCGGCCATCTGGGCCGGTGGGGCCCCCTTCTTTTTGTCCGCCGCGAGCGGCGGGCGGCTAGTTGGCGCCGGAGGGAGGCGGCTACTAATCTCATCAAGGCGGGCATTCATCATCGTGCCCACCGAGATTAGCAGCTCGCGCTTCAACTCCTCCAAGACCGTCGCCAAATCCGCAGTCGCCGGCGGCGGGGGGGCCAAGGCGACTGGCGGGGCCGGGGGGGCCTCAACAACCGGAGGGGCCGAAGCCACTTTCGTCGAGGCGGCCTTGCGGAGGGCTTTCACCTCCGCGGCACAGTTGGCGAGTGCCTCCCGCATTCTCGCCTTCTCCGCCTTTAGTTTGCGGACCTCCTCATTTGGCTGAAGGGACGTCTTGAGCTCCCCCATGGAGCTCAAGATTGTCCAGCACGCCCCGTCGAGCTGCTTACGCAGCTCGCCCCCCAACTTGGCCGCCCGCAGCCCGTCCGCGATCAAAAACGCCGCCTCCCGGGACGCCTCGATGGGGTCCACCGCCGAAGGGCAACCCTCCAACGGGAGGGAGGCAGCCGCACGCGAGGGGGAGCTCTTCCCCCCCCCGGACCGAGCAGGGGCATCAGCGTCAGAGGACCGGTAGGCCTCTGATTCCCGCTCCCCGGTTGTCACCTTAGCCGGCCCATAGGTTCGAGCCTTTGGCTTCCCCCTACGGGCCGTACTAACTTTTGGTCCCAGTTCCGGCCTGGGACCGTCCTCCTCATCCCCGTGCACCCTTTTCAGGGGTTGGGGAGTCGCCCGTCGTGCCCCGTAAATGAGGCTGTCTTCCGCCTCCGACAGCTCGGATTGGGAGCCTAAGCCTGCCCAATCCTCATCTGACGTGGCCATTATGGCCCCGCCAACGAACTCCCCACACAATACCCCAAATCCGACCACCCAGACCGAAGTTATTCACCAATAAAATTGGTAAATAAAAACGGTCAAGGGTGTGCCGGATTTAAAATATTGTATGGGATTTTAAATTTGCCCCTGAAATATAGGAATAGCAAATTTTGCTATTCCTGTTCCACAAAATTCGACCGTTCACCCACTTCCAACGGCCGTAGGTGAGCGGAAGAAAGCTCAAATAATAGGGGAAGGTATCCCCTGTCCACTGGTACCCCTACTGTGAACGTAGGAGCAAGCACCACAGAATGGGACCACCCCCAAAAAACCTATTTTTTATGGCCAACTTTGGCACAAAAAACAAGTAAAAATTGGACAGATAACACCAAATATCTCCCGGACGCAATGTCCGGCAGACACAAAACGCACACCAACAGAAAGACGGCGGCTGCCGCCGTGCAACGACACCAAAAAGGGCGTCCCACGACAACAGCAACACGAACAAAACAACAAAAAGGACAAAACAACCAAGTCAGAAAGCAGCCAAAACACAAAAACAATCGAAACGTCAAGTCGGCAAGCCGGGTCAGAATGGAAAGCAGGATCAGTCGATAAGGAAACACGCCAAAAATCAATTAAGAAAACAAAAAACAAGAGCACTCAAGAAACCACCAAACTAGAAACGTCAACCTAACCTAACCTAACCTAACCTAACCTAACCTAACCTAACCTAACCTAACCTAACCTAACCTAACCTAACCTAACCTAACCTAACCTAACCTAACCTAACCTAACCTAACCTAACCTAACCTAACCTAACCTAACCTAACCTAACCTAACCTAACCTAACCTAACCTAACCTAACCTAACCTAACCTAACCTAACCTAACCTAACCTAACCTAACCTAACCTAACCTAACCTAACCTAACCTAACCTAACCTAACCTAACCTAACCTAACCTAACCTAACCTAACCTAACCTAACCTAACCTAACCTAACCTAACCTAACCTAACCTAACCTAACCTAACCTAACCTAACCTAACCTAACCTAACCTAACCTAACCTAACCTAACCTAACCTAACCTAACCTAACCTAACCTAACCTAACCTAACCTAACCTAACCTAACCTAACCTAACCTAACCTAACCTAACCTAACCTAACCTAACCTAACCTAACCTAACCTAACCTAACCTAACCTAACCTAACCTAACCTAACCTAACCTAACCTAACCTAACCTAACCTAACCTAACCTAACCTAACCTAACCTAACCTAACCTAACCTAACCTAACCTAACCTAACCTAACCTAACCTAACCTAACCTAACCTAACCTAACCTAACCTAACCTAACCTAACCTAACCTAACCTAACCTAACCTAACCTAACCTAACCTAACCTAACCTAACCTAACCTAACCTAACCTAACCTAACCTAACCTAACCTAACCTAACCTAACCTAACCTAACCTAACCTAACCTAACCTAACCTAACCTAACCTAACCTAACCTAACCTAACCTAACCTAACCTAACCTAACCTAACCTAACCTAACCTAACCTAACCTAACCTAACCTAACCTAACCTAACCTAACCTAACCTAACCTAACCTAACCTAACCTAACCTAACCTAACCTAACCTAACCTAACCTAACCTAACCTAACCTAACCTAACCTAACCTAACCTAACCTAACCTAACCTAACCTAACCTAACCTAACCTAACCTAACCTAACCTAACCTAACCTAACCTAACCTAACCTAACCTAACCTAACCTAACCTAACCTAACCTAACCTAACCTAACCTAACCTAACCTAACCTAACCTAACCTAACCTAACCTAACCTAACCTAACCTAACCTAACCTAACCTAACCTAACCTAACCTAACCTAACCTAACCTAACCTAACCTAACCTAACCTAACCTAACCTAACCTAACCTAACCTAACCTAACCTAACCTAACCTAACCTAACCTAACCTAACCTAACCTAACCTAACCTAACCTAACCTAACCTAACCTAACCTAACCTAACCTAACCTAACCTAACCTAACCTAACCTAACCTAACCTAACCTAACCTAACCTAACCTAACCTAACCTAACCTAACCTAACCTAACCTAACCTAACCTAACCTAACCTAACCTAACCTAACCTAACCTAACCTAACCTAACCTAACCTAACCTAACCTAACCTAACCTAACCTAACCTAACCTAACCTAACCTAACCTAACCTAACCTAACCTAACCTAACCTAACCTAACCTAACCTAACCTAACCTAACCTAACCTAACCTAACCTAACCTAACCTAACCTAACCTAACCTAACCTAACCTAACCTAACCTAACCTAACCTAACCTAACCTAACCTAACCTAACCTAACCTAACCTAACCTAACCTAACCTAACCTAACCTAACCTAACCTAACCTAACCTAACCTAACCTAACCTAACCTAACCTAACCTAACCTAACCTAACCTAACCTAACCTAACCTAACCTAACCTAACCTAACCTAACCTAACCTAACCTAACCTAACCTAACCTAACCTAACCTAACCTAACCTAACCTAACCTAACCTAACCTAACCTAACCTAACCTAACCTAACCTAACCTAACCTAACCTAACCTAACCTAACCTAACCTAACCTAACCTAACCTAACCTAACCTAACCTAACCTAACCTAACCTAACCTAACCTAACCTAACCTAACCTAACCTAACCTAACCTAACCTAACCTAACCTAACCTAACCTAACCTAACCTAACCTAACCTAACCTAACCTAACCTAACCTAACCTAACCTAACCTCTAACCTAACCTAACCTAACCTAACCTAACCTAACCTAACCTAACCTAACCTAACCTAACCTAACCTAACCTAACCTAACCTAACCTAACCTAACCTAACCTAACCTAACCTAACCTAACCTAACCTAACCTAACCTAACCTAACCTAACCTAACCTAACCTAACCTAACCTAACCTAACCTAACCTAACCTAACCTAACCTAACCTAACCTAACCTAACCTAACCTAACCTAACCTAACCTAACCTAACCTAACCTAACCTAACCTAACCTAACCTAACCTAACCTAACCTAACCTAACCTAACCTAACCTAACCTAACCTAACCTAACCTAACCTAACCTTTTTTTTTTTTTTTTTTTTTTTTTTTTTTTTTTTGACCAGGTGGAAAATGCATTACGCATACCCCCCGCGCATGGGAGTGCGACGGAGGGTTATGTGGGACTACACATCGCCTCTCCCTCCTCTAAAGTGAGGAGGAGTAGGGAGTGCTACCCACTAAAAACCACCTGGGCGTGCCGCCTTGCCGGTTTTGTAGGACATCGTGGTACCTGCGCGAGCATTGCCCACGATGTCCACCGGCGGCGCCCCAGCCTTTGCCGGGGCTTCCCGCGCCGAAGGGGAGATGGCCGAGCACGCTTGGCCACTCTCCCAGACCGCTCAGTGGCTTGCTACTACAGGCAGAGGACTCCCATCCTCCACCTGCAGCCACTATGGGTTGAGTCTGGCGGCAAACCTCCGCCTCCTCAACCCGAGCCGTCTGCGCCGGAGGGGATGCGCGAGGGGATCCTCCTCGCGCTCCCGCTCCGCGGTCTCCTTTTGCGAAATCACCGTTTCGCAAAAGGAGACCACAGCCTCCCAGGACCTCTCGTCGCTCAGCATTGCCTCGACAATGCTCCGCAACGAGAGGTCCACCCGCTGAATGGTGCGTGCCATGAGGCCACGCTCCGCGTCCCAACGACTGCACACCTCAAGGGTGTGCTGCACCGTGTCGTCGGGACCTCCGCACTCATGGCACAGCGGGGCCGGCTCC
The DNA here is from genome assembly GCA_951216915.1 of Tetheella fluctuosa. Lineage (NCBI taxonomy): Eukaryota > Metazoa > Arthropoda > Insecta > Lepidoptera > Drepanidae > Tetheella > Tetheella fluctuosa. Next base: position 15,147,477 of record OX578215.1, on the reverse strand, counting down.
CTTCCTATCCTGTGCAGGTAATGACCGAAGCACCCATGCCCGGTCAGTACCTGCACAAGTCGGAACGACGTCGCGCCGACCGCCCCCTCTAACCAGAGGTCGACCGATGGAAGGATCGCCTCAATGGTGGTGACCCCAAAAGGGGCGACCACCAGCTGAGCCTTCCATCGGTCTCGCAGTCGGCGCTCCGTCATACGCCGGGAGGCTGTCTCTGCCTCCGGGTCCGGGCGTACACCAGTTGCCCGGACCCTTGACCTACGTCTGTAGGTCTCCGCGTGCACCTCCGCGACCAACTCCCACGGAGGGGTGCACGCGAGGAGGCAGGCCGCCGCAAAGGCCACCGTTGAGTAGGCCCTCACCATTCTGAGGGCCACGGTCCTTTGCGGCCTTCTTAACAGGGCCCTGTTACGGGCGGACAACTTGTCCGCCCATATTGGGGCCCCGTATAGGGCCATGCTCCTTGTGACGCCGGCGTAGAGTCGCCGGCACAAGGAGCCCGGCCCCCCGACATTGGGCAGGAGTCTGCCCATTGCCGAAGCGGCGCCCACGACTCGGGGAGCAAGTCTTGCGAAGTGCTCCCCGAAGTCCCACTTGCGGTCCAATGTGAGCCCCAAATATTTAATATGGGGCTTTATTTGGACCGCTCCACCCTCCAATGTGAGCACCGCGTCCGCGGGCAGACTCCACCCGCGCCCCCCGAAGACTATAGCTTCAGTCTTCGGGAGGCTCACCTTTAGGCCGAGCTTGGCGATCCTGAAGATCGCCTGCTCGGCCGTCGCCTCCGCTCTCCGGAGGGTTTCCCGCTTGTCCCTCCCGCGCACAGCTACCATTGTGTCGTCCGCGTAGCAGACGACGCATGTGCGCGGGAGGAACTCCCCCCGGATCGCCCAATCGTACCCCAGGTTCCATAGCAGAGGGCCGAGTACGGAACCCTGGGGTACGCCGCAGGCCATCCTCCTCTCCCCCCTTTGCCCGTCCTTATCTTCATAGAGCACTACCCTCTCGGTAAGGTAGTGCTCTATGATCCGCCTAAGGTAGTGAGGCACTCCGTGATATCGGAGTGCCTCACTGATCACCCCATAGGGGAGGGTGCCGAACGCATTCGCGATGTCTAATGACACCGCGATGACACCCTCCCCCCTGCTCGACGCGTATTCACAGAAGTCCCTCAGTGACTTCACCGCGTCGAGCGTGGACCGCCCTTCCCGGAACCCGAACTGTCTATCAGAGACGTTCGGGCCGGCGGTCTCCAGGTGCTGCAGGATCCGGGAGGCCAGGATGCGCTCAAACGCTTTCCCGGCCTCATCCAGCAGCACTATGGGGCGATAGGCGGACGGGCAATCCGGTGGCCGACCCTCTTTGCGGAGGAGGCATAGTCGCCCCTCTTTCCACACCCTCGGGAACCTACCATCCCTCAGGCAGTCATCCATGACATGCCTGAGGCGGTCCCCGAGGTGTTCCAGGGCGACGGCGAGGACGCGACCGGGGACTCCATCTGGCCCCGGGGCTTTTCTGCAGCCCCGGAGTCGGTCCGTCACTCGCTCGAACTCGTCATCGCTTATCGGGGCGATGACGAGCTCGGCCTCCGGCTCCGCTATGGGGTCGGCCATCAACGGGGGAGAGATCGAGGGGGCTGGCGGGAACAGCCCCTCGACAACCCTCTGGAGGAGGGCGGGCTCCAGGGAGTCCATGGGGGGGGCGGCGCGCATTTTATTGCGCACCATCTTATATGGCCGCCCCCATGGGTCCCTGTCCAGGGTGGCCAAGAACGAGGCATATGCTTCGTCCTTGGCCTTGGCTATCGCCACCTGGAGGGCCCCCTTTGCCTCTTTGAGGGCCCTATGGAGCCCTTCCTCCTCTGCTTCGGTGTGCCGCCGCCGCCTGCAGTGCTGGTAGGCGCGGCGGGCACCGTTGCTGGTGGTCCGCAGGGCCGCAATTTCTGCGGACCACCAGTACACCCTCTTACGGGCGGACAGGCGTCCTGCCCGAGGCATGGCCGCGTCGCACACCGCCTGTGATGCGACGCGGAACTGTGCCGCCCTCTCCTCGACTCCGAGGGTGACGGGTGGGGCAGCACACCATGCCTCCACCATTGCCGCCTCATCCGCCCTGTCCCTGTCCAGGTGGACCAGGGCCCACCTGGGAAAACGCCCCCTCCGGCCTCTTCCCCCCCCTGGGGTGAGTGACGGCTGGACGCCATTGGAGACCCTCATTCTGATATACACGTGATCAGAGAGGGTCTCGACGTCCTCCAGGACGCGCCAATCCGAAACGCGTGCGGCTATGGCAGGGGTCGCGAACGTGACGTCCACGATTGACCCCCCCCGCCTCCGCACGCAGGTATTGGCGTTGCCCCGGTTCAGGACTATTAGTCCTGATGCCGTCACCCAGTCCGCGAGGGCGGTCCCTCGGGGGTCCGTGATGGGGGAACCCCACGCCGCACTTTTGGCGTTGAAGTCCCCCATGACCATCACTTGTGACGGGGCAGCCCTTCTGACTACCCCGCTCAGGACCCCCAGGAACCGCTCGAAGGCGCGTAGCGGCTTGTTGGGGGAGAAGTACACCGCCACAATTGTGGTGTCACTCCCCCATTTTGCCGCCACGAACCCGCGGCCGCCCTCAATCCTCGTTAAGGGGGGGAAGTCCCCCACCGTCGGCACTGCGATCGCCACTACTCCGTCAGTATCCCCAGCCCAATTAGATTGGGGGGGGACGGAGTAGGGCTCCGCGACAACCGCGACGCCAATGCCCCACTCCACCATGGTCTGCATGAGCAGATTCTGAGCCCCGGTGGAGTGGTTGGCGTTCGTCTGCAGGACGTCTAAATGTCGGTGTACTGGCATTTAGACGTCCATGCGGTTGTCCTCCGTGGGGGGCCGGCTGGTGGCCGATGCGGCTGGTGGGGGGCGCGGAGGGCGAGTGGGCCTTGACCTCGCCTCCTTACCCCGCTTCTCCGGTGGGGAGCATTTCAGCCCCCCCATGATGTGGTCGGCCGGGAGGCCGGCGTGGGTGCAGACTGCACACCGCGCCTTGTCCTCCCCGCAGTCCGCCGATTTGTGCCCCTCCAAGCCGCACCGGTAGCACAAGTGGCTCCGGTCTACGTTGGAGGGGCACAGAGCCCGCGAGTGGCCGACACCCATGCATCTGTAGCACCGCATGGGTGCCGGACCGACGGGGCTGACCGCGGCGGACGCCCAGCCCACCTGGAGCCGACCACACTGGATGAGGGCTCTTGCCGCCCCCACCGGACACTGTACGAGGGCGATCATTGCGCCCCCGTACGTGGGGCGAATGCCCCCCACCCTTACATGCTCCTCGGAGCATCCCCCTGCCTCAACGACGGCGGCCGTGAGGGTCTCCTTTGAGGCCGACTCATCCAGGCCCGAGACCTGGATAGCGGCCATTTTTGTGGGGCGGCTTATGAGGGCAACATCCCCCACTATTGCCCTCAGCCTCTCGGCGAGGCTGTCCGCCACCACTCCGCTATCCGCGCCCGGGACCTCGATGATGCGGCCCCCGGTTGCCGAGACCTTGACCCTCACATGCTGCAGGCCAACATCGTTAAGCTTGATGCCAGTGATAGCTTTCGCCATCGTGGCCTGCAGCGTGGTTCCGGCGGCGACGTCCTTCTTCAACGTCACCACCACCGCCGTCGATTTGGGGGCCGAGGGGGCCTTCGGCTTCTTCGCCGCCGTTTTCTTGGAGGGGGGAGGAGGCGGGGGGGGGACAGCCGCAGCATTCCCCTTGCCTCCCTTCCTCTTCTTCCTCCGAACCACCTCGGCGAAAGATTCGCCCTCCGGCTGCTCTCCGGAGGGGCCAGGTGCCATCTCCGAAGCCGCGGGGGGCTTGGTCGCCGAGGTGGATTTGGCGGCCGGAGGAGTCTCGGTCGCCGGGGGGGAAGCCTTCTTCCTGGAGGCCTTTTTGGCCCTCCCGTCCCCCAGCCTGGCCCCGGTCTCCTCCGGGGCCACCTCCTTTGTCGGGGCCGGTGGGGCCTTCTTTTTCAAATCCGCCGCGAGCGGGGGGCGGACCACAGGCGCCGGAGGGAGGCGGCTGCTGATCTCCTCTAAGCGGGCATTCACCATGCTGCCCACGGAGATCAGCAGATCTCGCTTTAAGTCCTCCAGCGCCGAGGCCAGATCCGTGGCTGCAGGCGGCGGAGGGGTCCGAGTGACGAGAGGGGCTGGAGGGGCCGGAGGGGCTGGAGGGGCCAGAGGGTCCGGGAACCCCCTCTCGGAGAAGCCCTTGCGGAGGGCCTTCATCTCCGCCGTAACGAGAGCTAATTGCTCCCGCATCCTCTTATTATCCGCGGTCAGGATGCGGATCGCCTCATTCGCAGCCGTGCTCTTCTTGAGCCCCTCCATGGACTCAATGATAGCGTAGCACGCCCTGTTAATCTGGCCCCAAACCTCTCCCTTCAGGTTACCAGACCTCTTGGCACCCTCCAAGATCTCGAGGGCTGCCTGCCGGGAAACCTCAACAGGGTCCACAGAGGGGCCATCCAACGGTGGGAGGGAGTCCTCACCGCGCGGAGGGGAGTTCCTCCTCCCTACGGACCGAAGCGCAGGGTATTCCTTCAAGTAGGAGGTGGTGGGAGCTTCGGAGTCGGAGTGGAAGTACTCCTGCTCTCCGACCCTCCCCCTAGCCCTCGACAACCCCACGTGGGCCCCCTTCGACTTGCCTCTACGAGCCGTGTTACATTTAGGCCCCAGTTCAGGTTTGGGGTCGTCCTCCCTGTCCTCGTGAGCCCTTTTTTGAGGTTGAGGAGTCGCCTCACAGGCCTCTTCAAACTCTCCCTCCGAATCAGAGGAGGACAAATGTCCCACCCTACCACCGGGGAACCGCCGTTCGTCGTCTGACGAGGCCATTGTGGCCCCGTCGACGTCTCTGCCGCCTTTGGGCAAAATCCGGCCACCCAGGCCGAGTATTTTCACCTATAAAATTATAAGTGAAAATTTCGGCCAAGTGTGTGCCGAATTTTACGATCTCCCTACAATATCCGAAAAGCGCCTGATGGAGACGAATAGCAAATAATTGATACCCGTCTCCACAAGAACAGCTTTTCGGAACACTTCCCGTTGGCGCTGGGTAGCGCGATAGGCACCAAACGATAGGGGGAGAAGCCCCCTATCCACAATAACCCTTACGAAAGTCGTAAGGGTTATCCCCGCAAAACGGGACCACTCCCAAAAAACTTACTTTTTACGTCAGAAAATGGCACAAAAAGTAAGCAAAAAAATAACACCAAAAACTAAAAATCTCCCGGACGAAGTGTCCGGCAAGAACAAAAACAATAACAAAAGAGGCGCGGTGGCTGCCGCTATGCAGCGACCCCGGAAAGGGCGCCCCAAGACGAAAACCACACGCACAAATAACAAAAAACAATAACAAATAATAACAAATTCCAAAGTAACAAACGCCAAAACAGAAAAACAATCAAAAACACCAATCGGCAAGCCAAGTCGTCAAGTTTAGAGGGATCGTCAGAAAGAATATCAAGCAAAAGGTCAGTAGAGCAGATAAAATTCCCGAGCACTTCATAAACCACCAAACTGTAAACGTCAACCTAACCTAACCTAACCTAACCTAACCTAACCTAACCTAACCTAACCTAACCTAACCTAACCTAACCTAACCTAACCTAACCTAACCTAACCTAACCTAACCTAACCTAACCTAACCTAACCTAACCTAACCTAACCTAACCTAACCTAACCTAACCTAACCTAACCTAACCTAACCTAACCTAACCTAACCTAACCTAACCTAACCTAACCTAACCTAACCTAACCTAACCTAACCTAACCTAACCTAACCTAACCTAACCTAACCTAACCTAACCTAACCTAACCTAACCTAACCTAACCTAACCTAACCTAACCTAACCTAACCTAACCTAACCTAACCTAACCTAACCTAACCCATCAATATAAAAACTTAAAATTGATAAATTGACCTGCTTTTTCGGCTGTAACATAGCACTTGTGACGCGCTGACAACCATCCGAACTGGCTTTGGAGTTGCCACATATATAAAAATTCATTAACTTATAACTATTTTCTAGCGTTTTTTCTAAACTTATAGCGTTTTTCTAAAAATTACAGCGTTTTTCAAAAACTTATTAACTAAACTACCTTGTTTCGACCCGTTTTCGTGAGGATTGAGTGTCCCAAACCGAGGCGCGTCGTCGTTCGACACCTTGCCGGCACTCGCCTAACAAAACGTTAAAAATTTTGCAACAATTGTTTATAGCGTTTTCTCTGAGCGGTTTTCAAAAACCGCTGGTCACATTTAAATCTTTTTAGAGTCCAAAAATAAACCTTTTCACTTACTTCTTTCGGCTTTAATATAGTGCCTATCGACGCGGTGACAACCATCCAGACCTGTTCGGGGTTGCCATATCGCAATTGAATTTAATTAATTTTATTCATAGAAAATATATTAAAAATACACTTTTTTCAAAATTTTAAAATCATACATACCTTTAATTACATCGTTGTTGTGTAGATCCAGTGCCCCGTGACGAGACACGTCTCCTGACACCTCCGGCGGCGCTCTCCTACCAAAATAACCTGTAAAAAACAAAATTTTCGCCCACCCACCCACCCGCCGGTCATTCGCCAGCTAGGCAAGGAGCAATAGGCAACTTTTAAATTAAATTTGTTTTTAAATCTTTTGGACTCTTTCGCTTTCAAGCTTCACCTTGGGCGGTTTGTGAAGTAGGAAAAGCAAAAGCAGGGCGCCCAACCCCTTAACTTATTGGTATTCCAATAATTCAAATTTTTTGACCTAATATTTACAACCACAGCTTTTACGGCTGTATTTTACACTGACTCGAAGAACGACCTTTTAGGTCCGTTCTTGTACTTGGCTATTGCCAAAATCTTTTATAAGACATTAGACAGTATTATATACAAAATTTATATACATTACTTTTAAATTACTAACTTTAAATTCTTGATTTGACAACGCGACCCTCAAATAAGATGTTTGTCCGAACCCCCGCAAAGAAAGTCAGAGACTCTGCCTCCCCTGACAAAACCGAACAGGTTCCGGTCTCAACCGTTAGGCGAAGCATTGGAGAGTGGGAGTCAGGAAAATCGGCACCAAAACCGAACCCAACACTTTCCGAGGCAGGAACCTCGAAGGCTTTCCCGAAGCATACCAGACCATCTACGGGTGCCTCGGGAAGCCCACCACCTAAGCCGGTCTATTCGTCCAGAGTTGCTGAGGCGAGAGCATGTCTGAATAAGGCAAAGCTGCACCTCAGCAACTCTCGAAACCTTAAGACGGATATTAAGAACGAGGTAACAGCAGCTATCGACCGCCTCTACCAATTGGTGAAGGAAGGGGAAGCGGAGAAGACAAAGAGTAACAGAAAGGAGGAACAAAAGGTTGCTCCACAACAGTCAGAGGAGGAAAAAGGAACGAAGGAAAATAAGGAAGAATTCTCTCAGATGTTCTCCACACTAACCGAACAAACTCGGCTAGTGAAGGAGAACAATGAGAGAATAAAGGACTTGCAAACCACGGTCGCGGCCATGGAGAGGACAACCTACGCGAGTGTAGTGGCGTCTGGCATCGGACCGAAAGCCTCGGTGCCGACTGCCCTGCACTCGGTGGTTGTCACCTCCAGGGACGAGACCGAGACGGGAGAAGAGGTTCTAACGGAGATAAGGAAAGTAGTGAACGCGAAGGAAGGAGGAATAATGATAGAAAAAGTAAGGAAGGCAAGGGACAGGAAAGTGATAGTGAGCTGCGGGAGTGAAGAGGACAGAAGGAAACTTAAGGAGAAACTCATAAAAGGAGGAAAGAAACTAAGTGTTGAAGACATACAAAATAAAGATCCACTGCTGATCCTCAGAGGCGTACTGTCAATCAATACAAATGACGACGTTATCTGCGCCCTGAGGAACCAGAATAGAGGGATCTTCTACGACTTGGACACGAAAGAGGACAGAATGGAAATAAAATACAGGAAAAACACACGAAATCCTCACACAAACCATATCGTCATTAAAGTTTCTCCAAAGATATGGACTCGGATGGTGGGCGCCGAGACCGTATCAATCGACCTCCAAAGAATTCCTGTAGCCGACCAGTCCCCACTCGTGCAATGCTCGATCTGCCTGGGGTATGGACACAGTAGGAAATTCTGTGAAGAGACTGTGGAAAAGTGCAGCCACTGTGCAGGTCCCCATAAGAGAGCAGATTGCGCAGATTGGCTGGCTGGTGTGGCCCCACAGTGTTGCAACTGCATGCACGCAAAGCTGGAGCAGGCTAACCACAATGCATTTAGCCAGGATTGCCCAGTGAGACGCAAGTGGGACACACTAGCTAGAGCGGCAATCTCATATTGCTAAGGTGGCCCCAAAGATAGTGACAAACGAAGGCGATATAAATACAGACCATAACGGTACCATAAAACTTACCATTAGAGTAGCCAACAGTAAAGCTAATTGTTGCCAATTTCGTGTGAAATTGTCAAAATTGCAACCAAAATCTAGAAAATATTTAATTAAAGTCAACAATAGCCAAAACTTGTGTAAAACAATACAACAATACAAAATTATAACAGAAATATATAAAAATAGTCTAAAAATAAAATTAAGAAAATATAAACATACCTTACCGTTGTGGTCGCTAGAACTCGCTAAGTTGAAGATAAATGTTGTGACTCGGAAGCGAAGAATCTGTCGCGCAGCATTTAACCGACGAGAGTCCACCGAGCAGCATCTGAAAATAAAAAATTTAGTAATAATAATTAAAAACAGTAAAACAAAAGAAATGTCATGAATTATGCTAAATATATATTTTGTATAATATATACTATTAGCATAAAACCGTTAGGCAACAAAATTGGTTCAGAAGTAAGAAAGAAACACAACATTTAGAAAACGACGAGAAACGCAAAATATGTACATGGAAGAAAAAGATTAGGAACGTGTAAAAACGAACAAGATACAAGTATTATAGGACACGACTGTAAGAAAGGAGATAGATCGGGGGAATATAAGGGGAATTCAGTAAAGCAATAGACAGGACCTAAATAAATACAAAAGATACGAATGAATGATGTATAAAAGTGAAGATATAGAATGACAGCACGAATAAAAGATAGTAAGAAAAAGCGATGTAAAACAGGAGATGAATGCATGTATGGGAAAGATTGGGAAGTTTAGAATACAAGATAGAAGGAGTGAAAGGCAGAAGGAAGAAAGGAGAAGTATGCATGAATGGGGAAAATTGGGGAGGGAATTACAGGATACTAAAAAAGTATGAACAAACGAGTCAAAAAGGTCTCTGATTATGTTAGAGGATAGTCGCGGGCTGGACCAACAAGCGTCCGGTCAATAAAAAAAAAAAAAAAAAAAAAAAAAAACCTAACCTAACCTAACCTAACCTAACCTAACCTAACCTAACCTAACCTAACCTAACCTAACCTAACCTAACCTAACCTAACCTAACCTAACCTAACCTAACCTAACCTAACCTAACCTAACCTAACCTAACCTAACCTAACCTAACCTAACCTAACCTAACCTTTTTTTTTTTTTTTTTTTTTTTGACCAGGTGGAAAATGCATTACGCATACCCCCCGCGCATGGGAGTGCGACGGAGGGTTATGTGGGACTACACATCGCCTCTCCCTCCTCTAAAGTGAGGAGGAGTAGGGAGTGCTACCCACTAAAAACCACCTGGGCGTGCCGCCTTGCCGGTTTTGTAGGACATCGTGGTACCTGCGCGAGCATTGCCCACGATGTCCACCGGCGGCGCCCCAGCCTTTGCCGGGGCTTCCCGCGCCGAAGGGGAGATGGCCGAGCACGCTTGGCCACTCTCCCAGACCGCTCAGTGGCTTGCTACTACAGGCAGAGGACTCCCATCCTCCACCTGCAGCCACTATGGGTTGAGTCTGGCGGCAAACCTCCGCCTCCTCAACCCGAGCCGTCTGCGCCGGAGGGGATGCGCGAGGGGATCCTCCTCGCGCTCCCGCTCCGCGGTCTCCTTTTGCGAAATCACCGTTTCGCAAAAGGAGACCACAGCCTCCCAGGACCTCTCGTCGCTCAGCATTGCCTCGACAATGCTCCGCAACGAGAGGTCCACCCGCTGAATGGTGCGTGCCATGAGGCCACGCTCCGCGTCCCAACGACTGCACACCTCAAGGGTGTGCTGCACCGTGTCGTCGGGACCTCCGCACTCATGGCACAGCGGGGCCGGCTCCCTTCCTATCCTGTGCAGGTAATGACCGAAGCACCCATGCCCGGTCAGTACCTGCACAAGTCGGAACGACGTCGCGCCGACCGCCCCCTCTAACCAGAGGTCGACCGATGGAAGGATCGCCTCAATGGTGGTGACCCCAAAAGGGGCGACCACCAGCTGAGCCTTCCATCGGTCTCGCAGTCGGCGCTCCGTCATACGCCGGGAGGCTGTCTCTGCCTCCGGGTCCGGGCGTACACCAGTTGCCCGGACCCTTGACCTACGTCTGTAGGTCTCCGCGTGCACCTCCGCGACCAACTCCCACGGAGGGGTGCACGCGAGGAGGCAGGCCGCCGCAAAGGCCACCGTTGAGTAGGCCCTCACCATTCTGAGGGCCACGGTCCTTTGCGGCCTTCTTAACAGGGCCCTGTTACGGGCGGACAACTTGTCCGCCCATATTGGGGCCCCGTATAGGGCCATGCTCCTTGTGACGCCGGCGTAGAGTCGCCGGCACAAGGAGCCCGGCCCCCCGACATTGGGCAGGAGTCTGCCCATTGCCGAAGCGGCGCCCACGACTCGGGGAGCAAGTCTTGCGAAGTGCTCCCCGAAGTCCCACTTGCGGTCCAATGTGAGCCCCAAATATTTAATATGGGGCTTTATTTGGACCGCTCCACCCTCCAATGTGAGCACCGCGTCCGCGGGCAGACTCCACCCGCGCCCCCCGAAGACTATAGCTTCAGTCTTCGGGAGGCTCACCTTTAGGCCGAGCTTGGCGATCCTGAAGATCGCCTGCTCGGCCGTCGCCTCCGCTCTCCGGAGGGTTTCCCGCTTGTCCCTCCCGCGCACAGCTACCATTGTGTCGTCCGCGTAGCAGACGACGCATGTGCGCGGGAGGAACTCCCCCCGGATCGCCCAATCGTACCCCAGGTTCCATAGCAGAGGGCCGAGTACGGAACCCTGGGGTACGCCGCAGGCCATCCTCCTCTCCCCCCTTTGCCCGTCCTTATCTTCATAGAGCACTACCCTCTCGGTAAGGTAGTGCTCTATGATCCGCCTAAGGTAGTGAGGCACTCCGTGATATCGGAGTGCCTCACTGATCACCCCATAGGGGAGGGTGCCGAACGCATTCGCGATGTCTAATGACACCGCGATGACACCCTCCCCCCTGCTCGACGCGTATTCACAGAAGTCCCTCAGTGACTTCACCGCGTCGAGCGTGGACCGCCCTTCCCGGAACCCGAACTGTCTATCAGAGACGTTCGGGCCGGCGGTCTCCAGGTGCTGCAGGATCCGGGAGGCCAGGATGCGCTCAAACGCTTTCCCGGCCTCATCCAGCAGCACTATGGGGCGATAGGCGGACGGGCAATCCGGTGGCCGACCCTCTTTGCGGAGGAGGCATAGTCGCCCCTCTTTCCACACCCTCGGGAACCTACCATCCCTCAGGCAGTCATCCATGACATGCCTGAGGCGGTCCCCGAGGTGTTCCAGGGCGACGGCGAGGACGCGACCGGGGACTCCATCTGGCCCCGGGGCTTTTCTGCAGCCCCGGAGTCGGTCCGTCACTCGCTCGAACTCGTCATCGCTTATCGGGGCGATGACGAGCTCGGCCTCCGGCTCCGCTATGGGGTCGGCCATCAACGGGGGAGAGATCGAGGGGGCTGGCGGGAACAGCCCCTCGACAACCCTCTGGAGGAGGGCGGGCTCCAGGGAGTCCATGGGGGGGGCGGCGCGCATTTTATTGCGCACCATCTTATATGGCCGCCCCCATGGGTCCCTGTCCAGGGTGGCCAAGAACGAGGCATATGCTTCGTCCTTGGCCTTGGCTATCGCCACCTGGAGGGCCCCCTTTGCCTCTTTGAGGGCCCTATGGAGCCCTTCCTCCTCTGCTTCGGTGTGCCGCCGCCGCCTGCAGTGCTGGTAGGCGCGGCGGGCACCGTTGCTGGTGGTCCGCAGGGCCGCAATTTCTGCGGACCACCAGTACACCCTCTTACGGGCGGACAGGCGTCCTGCCCGAGGCATGGCCGCGTCGCACACCGCCTGTGATGCGACGCGGAACTGTGCCGCCCTCTCCTCGACTCCGAGGGTGACGGGTGGGGCAGCACACCATGCCTCCACCATTGCCGCCTCATCCGCCCTGTCCCTGTCCAGGTGGACCAGGGCCCACCTGGGAAAACGCCCCCTCCGGCCTCTTCCCCCCCCTGGGGTGAGTGACGGCTGGACGCCATTGGAGACCCTCATTCTGATATACACGTGATCAGAGAGGGTCTCGACGTCCTCCAGGACGCGCCAATCCGAAACGCGTGCGGCTATGGCAGGGGTCGCGAACGTGACGTCCACGATTGACCCCCCCCGCCTCCGCACGCAGGTATTGGCGTTGCCCCGGTTCAGGACTATTAGTCCTGATGCCGTCACCCAGTCCGCGAGGGCGGTCCCTCGGGGGTCCGTGATGGGGGAACCCCACGCCGCACTTTTGGCGTTGAAGTCCCCCATGACCATCACTTGTGACGGGGCAGCCCTTCTGACTACCCCGCTCAGGACCCCCAGGAACCGCTCGAAGGCGCGTAGCGGCTTGTTGGGGGAGAAGTACACCGCCACAATTGTGGTGTCACTCCCCCATTTTGCCGCCACGAACCCGCGGCCGCCCTCAATCCTCGTTAAGGGGGGGAAGTCCCCCACCGTCGGCACTGCGATCGCCACTACTCCGTCAGTATCCCCAGCCCAATTAGATTGGGGGGGGACGGAGTAGGGCTCCGCGACAACCGCGACGCCAATGCCCCACTCCACCATGGTCTGCATGAGCAGATTCTGAGCCCCGGTGGAGTGGTTGGCGTTCGTCTGCAGGACGTCTAAATGTCGGTGTACTGGCATTTAGACGTCCATGCGGTTGTCCTCCGTGGGGGGCCGGCTGGTGGCCGATGCGGCTGGTGGGGGGCGCGGAGGGCGAGTGGGCCTTGACCTCGCCTCCTTACCCCGCTTCTCCGGTGGGGAGCATTTCAGCCCCCCCATGATGTGGTCGGCCGGGAGGCCGGCGTGGGTGCAGACTGCACACCGCGCCTTGTCCTCCCCGCAGTCCGCCGATTTGTGCCCCTCCAAGCCGCACCGGTAGCACAAGTGGCTCCGGTCTACGTTGGAGGGGCACAGAGCCCGCGAGTGGCCGACACCCATGCATCTGTAGCACCGCATGGGTGCCGGACCGACGGGGCTGACCGCGGCGGACGCCCAGCCCACCTGGAGCCGACCACACTGGATGAGGGCTCTTGCCGCCCCCACCGGACACTGTACGAGGGCGATCATTGCGCCCCCGTACGTGGGGCGAATGCCCCCCACCCTTACATGCTCCTCGGAGCATCCCCCTGCCTCAACGACGGCGGCCGTGAGGGTCTCCTTTGAGGCCGACTCATCCAGGCCCGAGACCTGGATAGCGGCCATTTTTGTGGGGCGGCTTATGAGGGCAACATCCCCCACTATTGCCCTCAGCCTCTCGGCGAGGCTGTCCGCCACCACTCCGCTATCCGCGCCCGGGACCTCGATGATGCGGCCCCCGGTTGCCGAGACCTTGACCCTCACATGCTGCAGGCCAACATCGTTAAGCTTGATGCCAGTGATAGCTTTCGCCATCGTGGCCTGCAGCGTGGTTCCGGCGGCGACGTCCTTCTTCAACGTCACCACCACCGCCGTCGATTTGGGGGCCGAGGGGGCCTTCGGCTTCTTCGCCGCCGTTTTCTTGGAGGGGGGAGGAGGCGGGGGGGGGACAGCCGCAGCATTCCCCTTGCCTCCCTTCCTCTTCTTCCTCCGAACCACCTCGGCGAAAGATTCGCCCTCCGGCTGCTCTCCGGAGGGGCCAGGTGCCATCTCCGAAGCCGCGGGGGGCTTGGTCGCCGAGGTGGATTTGGCGGCCGGAGGAGTCTCGGTCGCCGGGGGGGAAGCCTTCTTCCTGGAGGCCTTTTTGGCCCTCCCGTCCCCCAGCCTGGCCCCGGTCTCCTCCGGGGCCACCTCCTTTGTCGGGGCCGGTGGGGCCTTCTTTTTCAAATCCGCCGCGAGCGGGGGGCGGACCACAGGCGCCGGAGGGAGGCGGCTGCTGATCTCCTCTAAGCGGGCATTCACCATGCTGCCCACGGAGATCAGCAGATCTCGCTTTAAGTCCTCCAGCGCCGAGGCCAGATCCGTGGCTGCAGGCGGCGGAGGGGTCCGAGTGACGAGAGGGGCTGGAGGGGCCGGAGGGGCTGGAGGGGCCAGAGGGTCCGGGAACCCCCTCTCGGAGAAGCCCTTGCGGAGGGCCTTCATCTCCGCCGTAACGAGAGCTAATTGCTCCCGCATCCTCTTATTATCCGCGGTCAGGATGCGGATCGCCTCATTCGCAGCCGTGCTCTTCTTGAGCCCCTCCATGGACTCAATGATAGCGTAGCACGCCCTGTTAATCTGGCCCCAAACCTCTCCCTTCAGGTTACCAGACCTCTTGGCACCCTCCAAGATCTCGAGGGCTGCCTGCCGGGAAACCTCAACAGGGTCCACAGAGGGGCCATCCAACGGTGGGAGGGAGTCCTCACCGCGCGGAGGGGAGTTCCTCCTCCCTACGGACCGAAGCGCAGGGTATTCCTTCAAGTAGGAGGTGGTGGGAGCTTCGGAGTCGGAGTGGAAGTACTCCTGCTCTCCGACCCTCCCCCTAGCCCTCGACAACCCCACGTGGGCCCCCTTCGACTTGCCTCTACGAGCCGTGTTACATTTAGGCCCCAGTTCAGGTTTGGGGTCGTCCTCCCTGTCCTCGTGAGCCCTTTTTTGAGGTTGAGGAGTCGCCTCACAGGCCTCTTCAAACTCTCCCTCCGAATCAGAGGAGGACAAATGTCCCACCCTACCACCGGGGAACCGCCGTTCGTCGTCTGACGAGGCCATTGTGGCCCCGTCGACGTCTCTGCCGCCTTTGGGCAAAATCCGGCCACCCAGGCCGAGTATTTTCACCTATAAAATTATAAGTGAAAATTTCGGCCAAGTGTGTGCCGAATTTTACGATCTCCCTACAATATCCGAAAAGCGCCTGATGGAGACGAATAGCAAATAATTGATACCCGTCTCCACAAGAACAGCTTTTCGGAACACTTCCCGTTGGCGCTGGGTAGCGCGATAGGCACCAAACGATAGGGGGAGAAGCCCCCTATCCACAATAACCCTTACGAAAGTCGTAAGGGTTATCCCCGCAAAACGGGACCACTCCCAAAAAACTTACTTTTTACGTCAGAAAATGGCACAAAAAGTAAGCAAAAAAATAACACCAAAAACTAAAAATCTCCCGGACGAAGTGTCCGGCAAGAACAAAAACAATAACAAAAGAGGCGCGGTGGCTGCCGCTATGCAGCGACCCCGGAAAGGGCGCCCCAAGACGAAAACCACACGCACAAATAACAAAAAACAATAACAAATAATAACAAATTCCAAAGTAACAAACGCCAAAACAGAAAAACAATCAAAAACACCAATCGGCAAGCCAAGTCGTCAAGTTTAGAGGGATCGTCAGAAAGAATATCAAGCAAAAGGTCAGTAGAGCAGATAAAATTCCCGAGCACTTCATAAACCACCAAACTGTAAACGTCAACCTAACCTAACCTAACCTAACCTAACCTAACCTAACCTAACCTAACCTAACCTAACCTAACCTAACCTAACCTAACCTAACCTAACCTAACCTAACCTAACCTAACCTAACCTAACCTAACCTAACCTAACCTAACCTAACCTAACCTAACCTAACCTAACCTAACCTAACCTAACCTAACCTAACCTAACCTAACCTAACCTAACCTAACCTAACCTAACCTAACCTAACCTAACCTAACCTAACCTAACCTAACCTAACCTAACCTAACCTAACCTAACCTAACCTAACCTAACCTAACCTAACCTAACCTAACCTAACCTAACCTAACCTAACCTAACCTAACCTAACCTAACCTAACCTAACCTAACCTAACCTAACCTAACCTAACCTAACCTAACCTAACCTAACCTAACCCATCAATATAAAAACTTAAAATTGATAAATTGACCTGCTTTTTCGGCTGTAACATAGCACTTGTGACGCGCTGACAACCATCCGAACTGGCTTTGGAGTTGCCACATATATAAAAATTCATTAACTTATAACTATTTTCTAGCGTTTTTTCTAAACTTATAGCGTTTTTCTAAAAATTACAGCGTTTTTCAAAAACTTATTAACTAAACTACCTTGTTTCGACCCGTTTTCGTGAGGATTGAGTGTCCCAAACCGAGGCGCGTCGTCGTTCGACACCTTGCCGGCACTCGCCTAACAAAACGTTAAAAATTTTGCAACAATTGTTTATAGCGTTTTCTCTGAGCGGTTTTCAAAAACCGCTGGTCACATTTAAATCTTTTTAGAGTCCAAAAATAAACCTTTTCACTTACTTCTTTCGGCTTTAATATAGTGCCTATCGACGCGGTGACAACCATCCAGACCTGTTCGGGGTTGCCATATCGCAATTGAATTTAATTAATTTTATTCATAGAAAATATATTAAAAATACACTTTTTTCAAAATTTTAAAATCATACATACCTTTAATTACATCGTTGTTGTGTAGATCCAGTGCCCCGTGACGAGACACGTCTCCTGACACCTCCGGCGGCGCTCTCCTACCAAAATAACCTGTAAAAAACAAAATTTTCGCCCACCCACCCACCCGCCGGTCATTCGCCAGCTAGGCAAGGAGCAATAGGCAACTTTTAAATTAAATTTGTTTTTAAATCTTTTGGACTCTTTCGCTTTCAAGCTTCACCTTGGGCGGTTTGTGAAGTAGGAAAAGCAAAAGCAGGGCGCCCAACCCCTTAACTTATTGGTATTCCAATAATTCAAATTTTTTGACCTAATATTTACAACCACAGCTTTTACGGCTGTATTTTACACTGACTCGAAGAACGACCTTTTAGGTCCGTTCTTGTACTTGGCTATTGCCAAAATCTTTTATAAGACATTAGACAGTATTATATACAAAATTTATATACATTACTTTTAAATTACTAACTTTAAATTCTTGATTTGACAACGCGACCCTCAAATAAGATGTTTGTCCGAACCCCCGCAAAGAAAGTCAGAGACTCTGCCTCCCCTGACAAAACCGAACAGGTTCCGGTCTCAACCGTTAGGCGAAGCATTGGAGAGTGGGAGTCAGGAAAATCGGCACCAAAACCGAACCCAACACTTTCCGAGGCAGGAACCTCGAAGGCTTTCCCGAAGCATACCAGACCATCTACGGGTGCCTCGGGAAGCCCACCACCTAAGCCGGTCTATTCGTCCAGAGTTGCTGAGGCGAGAGCATGTCTGAATAAGGCAAAGCTGCACCTCAGCAACTCTCGAAACCTTAAGACGGATATTAAGAACGAGGTAACAGCAGCTATCGACCGCCTCTACCAATTGGTGAAGGAAGGGGAAGCGGAGAAGACAAAGAGTAACAGAAAGGAGGAACAAAAGGTTGCTCCACAACAGTCAGAGGAGGAAAAAGGAACGAAGGAAAATAAGGAAGAATTCTCTCAGATGTTCTCCACACTAACCGAACAAACTCGGCTAGTGAAGGAGAACAATGAGAGAATAAAGGACTTGCAAACCACGGTCGCGGCCATGGAGAGGACAACCTACGCGAGTGTAGTGGCGTCTGGCATCGGACCGAAAGCCTCGGTGCCGACTGCCCTGCACTCGGTGGTTGTCACCTCCAGGGACGAGACCGAGACGGGAGAAGAGGTTCTAACGGAGATAAGGAAAGTAGTGAACGCGAAGGAAGGAGGAATAATGATAGAAAAAGTAAGGAAGGCAAGGGACAGGAAAGTGATAGTGAGCTGCGGGAGTGAAGAGGACAGAAGGAAACTTAAGGAGAAACTCATAAAAGGAGGAAAGAAACTAAGTGTTGAAGACATACAAAATAAAGATCCACTGCTGATCCTCAGAGGCGTACTGTCAATCAATACAAATGACGACGTTATCTGCGCCCTGAGGAACCAGAATAGAGGGATCTTCTACGACTTGGACACGAAAGAGGACAGAATGGAAATAAAATACAGGAAAAACACACGAAATCCTCACACAAACCATATCGTCATTAAAGTTTCTCCAAAGATATGGACTCGGATGGTGGGCGCCGAGACCGTATCAATCGACCTCCAAAGAATTCCTGTAGCCGACCAGTCCCCACTCGTGCAATGCTCGATCTGCCTGGGGTATGGACACAGTAGGAAATTCTGTGAAGAGACTGTGGAAAAGTGCAGCCACTGTGCAGGTCCCCATAAGAGAGCAGATTGCGCAGATTGGCTGGCTGGTGTGGCCCCACAGTGTTGCAACTGCATGCACGCAAAGCTGGAGCAGGCTAACCACAATGCATTTAGCCAGGATTGCCCAGTGAGACGCAAGTGGGACACACTAGCTAGAGCGGCAATCTCATATTGCTAAGGTGGCCCCAAAGATAGTGACAAACGAAGGCGATATAAATACAGACCATAACGGTACCATAAAACTTACCATTAGAGTAGCCAACAGTAAAGCTAATTGTTGCCAATTTCGTGTGAAATTGTCAAAATTGCAACCAAAATCTAGAAAATATTTAATTAAAGTCAACAATAGCCAAAACTTGTGTAAAACAATACAACAATACAAAATTATAACAGAAATATATAAAAATAGTCTAAAAATAAAATTAAGAAAATATAAACATACCTTACCGTTGTGGTCGCTAGAACTCGCTAAGTTGAAGATAAATGTTGTGACTCGGAAGCGAAGAATCTGTCGCGCAGCATTTAACCGACGAGAGTCCACCGAGCAGCATCTGAAAATAAAAAATTTAGTAATAATAATTAAAAACAGTAAAACAAAAGAAATGTCATGAATTATGCTAAATATATATTTTGTATAATATATACTATTAGCATAAAACCGTTAGGCAACAAAATTGGTTCAGAAGTAAGAAAGAAACACAACATTTAGAAAACGACGAGAAACGCAAAATATGTACATGGAAGAAAAAGATTAGGAACGTGTAAAAACGAACAAGATACAAGTATTATAGGACACGACTGTAAGAAAGGAGATAGATCGGGGGAATATAAGGGGAATTCAGTAAAGCAATAGACAGGACCTAAATAAATACAAAAGATACGAATGAATGATGTATAAAAGTGAAGATATAGAATGACAGCACGAATAAAAGATAGTAAGAAAAAGCGATGTAAAACAGGAGATGAATGCATGTATGGGAAAGATTGGGAAGTTTAGAATACAAGATAGAAGGAGTGAAAGGCAGAAGGAAGAAAGGAGAAGTATGCATGAATGGGGAAAATTGGGGAGGGAATTACAGGATACTAAAAAAGTATGAACAAACGAGTCAAAAAGGTCTCTGATTATGTTAGAGGATAGTCGCGGGCTGGACCAACAAGCGTCCGGTCAATAAAAAAAAAAAAAAAAAAAAAAAAAAACCTAACCTAACCTAACCTAACCTAACCTAACCTAACCTAACCTTTTTTTTTTTTTTTTTTTTTTTTTTTTTTTTTTTGACCAGGTGGAAAATGCATTACGCATACCCCCCGCGCATGGGAGTGCAACGGAGGGTTATGTGGGACTACACATCGCCTCTCCCTCCTCTAAAGTGAGGAGGAGTAGGGAGTGCTACCCACTAAAAACCACCTGGGCGTGCCGCCTTGCCGGTTTTGTAGGACATCGTGGTACCTGCGCGAGCATTGCCCACGATGTCCACCGGCGGCGCCCCAGCCTTTGCCGGGGCTTCCCGCGCCGAAGGGGAGATGGCCGAGCACGCTTGGCCACTCTCCCAGACCGCTCAGTGGCTTGCTACTACAGGCAGAGGACTCCCATCCTCCACCTGCAGCCACTATGGGTTGAGTCTGGCGGCAAACCTCCGCCTCCTCAACCCGAGCCGTCTGCGCCGGAGGGGATGCGCGAGGGGATCCTCCTCGCGCTCCCGCTCCGCGGTCTCCTTTTGCGAAATCACCGTTTCGCAAAAGGAGACCACAGCCTCCCAGGACCTCTCGTCGCTCAGCATTGCCTCAACAATGCTCCGCAACGAGAGGTCCACCCGCTGAATGGTGCGTGCCATGAGGCCACGCTCCGCGTCCCAACGACTGCACACCTCAAGGGTGTGCTGCACCGTGTCGTCGGGACCTCCGCACTCATGGCACAGCGGGGCCGGCTCCCTTCCTATCCTGTGCAGGTAATGACCGAAGCACCCATGCCCGGTCAGTACCTGCACAAGTCGGAAGGACGTCGCGCCGACCGCCCCCTCTAACCAGAGGTCGACCGATGGAAGGATCGCCTCAATGGTGGTTAACCCAAAAGGGGCAACCACCAGCTGAGCCTTCCATCGGTCTCGCAGTCGGCGCTCCGTCATACGCCGGGAGGCTGTCTCTGCCTCCGGGTCCGGGCGTACACCAGTTGCCCGGACCCTTGACCTACGTCTGTAGGTCTCCGCGTGCACCTCCGCGACCAACTCCCACGGAGGGGTGCACGCGAGGAGGCAGGCCGCCGCAAAGGCCACCGTTGAGTAGGCCCTCACCATTCTGAGGGCCACGGTCCTTTGCGGCCTTCTCAATAGGGCCCTGTTCCGGGCGGACAACTTGTCCGCCCAGATTGGGGCCCCATATAGGGCCATGCTCCTTGTTACGCCGGCGTATAGTCGCCGGCACAAGGAGCCTGGCCCCCCGACATTGGGCAGGAGTCTGCCCATTGCCGACGCGGCGCCCACGACTCGGGGAGCAAGTCTTGAGAAGTGCTCCCCGAAGTCCCACTTGCGGTCCAATATGAGCCCCAAATATTTAATGTGGGGCTTTATTTGGACCGCTCCACCCTCCAGTGTGAGCACCGCGTCCGCGGGCAGACTCCACCCGCGCCCCCCGAAGACTATAGCCTCAGTCTTCGGGAGGCTCACCTTTAGGCCGAGACTGGCGATTCGGAAAATCGCCAGCTCAGCCGTCAACCCCGCCCTCCGGAGGGTATCCCGCTTGTCCCTCCCGCGCACAGCCACCATTGTGTCGTCTGCATAGCAGACGACGCATGTGCGCGGGGGGAACACCCCCCGGATTGCCCAATCGTACCCCAGGTTCCAGAGGAGCGGGCCGAGTACTGAACCCTGGGGTACGCCACAGGCCATCCGCCTTTCCCCCCTTTGCCCGTCTTGGCCCTCATAGAGCACTACCCTCTCAGTAAGGTAGTGCTCTATGACCCGCCTAAGATAGTGAGGCACTCTGTGGTATTTGAGTGCCTCACTAATCACCCCATAGGGGAGGGTGCCGAACGCATTCGCGATGTCTAATGACACCGCGATGACACCCTCCCCCCTGCTCGACGCGTATTCAGTAAAGTCCCTCAGTGACTTTACCGCGTCGAGCGTGGACCGCCCTTCCCGGAACCCGAACTGTCTGTCACAGACGTTCGGGCCGGCGGTCTCCAGGTGCTGCAGGATCCGGGAGGCCAGGATGCGCTCAAACGCTTTCCCGGCCTCATCCAGCAGCACTATGGGGCGATAGGCGGACGGGCAATCCGGTGGCCGACCCTCTTTGCGGAGGAGGCACAGTCGCCCTTCCTTCCACACCCTCGGGAACCTCCCATCCCTCAGGCAGTCATCCATGACATGCCTGAGGCGGTCCCCGAGGTGTTCCAGGGCGACAGCGAGGACGCGACCAGGGACTCCATCTGGCCCCGGGGCTTTTCTACAGCCCCGGAGTCGGTCCGTCACTCGCTCGAACTCGTCATCGCTTATCGGGGCGATGACGAGCTCGGCCTCCGGCTCCGCTATGGGGTCGGCCATCGACGGGGGAGAGATCGAGGGGGGCTGGCGGGAACAGCCCCTCAACCACCTTCTGGAGGAGGGCGGGCTCTAGGGAGTCCATGGGGGGGGCGGTGCGCATTTTGTTGCGCACCATCTTATACGGCCGCCCCCATGGGTCCCTGTCCAGGGTGGCCAAGAACGAGGCATAAGCTTCGTCCTTGGCCTTGGCAATAGCCACCTGGAGGGCCCCCTTTGCCTCTTTGAGGGCCCTATGGAGCCCTTCCTCCTCCTCTTCGGTGTGCCGCCGCCGCCTGCAGTGCTGGTAGGCGCGGCGGGCACCGTTACTGGTGGTTCGCAGGGCCGCAATTTCTGCGGACCACCAGTATACCCTCTTACGGGCGGTAAGGCGACCGGCCCGAGGCATGGCCGCGTCGCACACCGTCTGTAGTGCGACGCGGAACTGTGCCGCCCTCTCGTCGACTCCGAGGGCGACGGGTGGGGCGGCACACCATGCCTCCCCCATCGCCGCCTCGTCCGCCCTGTCCCTGTCCAGGTGGACCAGGGCCCACCTGGGGAATCGCCCTCTCCGGCTTCTCCCCCCCCCTGGGGTGAGTGACGGCTGGACGCCATTGGAGACCCTCATTCTGATATACACATGATCAGAGAGGGTCTCGACGTCCTCCAGGACGCGCCAACCTGAAACGCGTGCGGCTATGGCAGGGGTCGCGAACGTGATGTCCACGATTGACCCCCCCCGCCTCCGCACGCACGTGTTGGCGTCGCCCCGGTTCAGGACTTCTAGTCCTGTTGCCGTCACCCAGTCCGCGAGGGCGGTCCCTCGGAGGTCCGTGATGGGGGAACCCCACGCCGCACTTTTGGCGTTGAGGTCCCCCATAACCATCACTTGTGACGGGGCAGCCCTTCTGACTACCCCGCTCAGGACCCCCAGGAACCGCTCGAAGGCGTGTAGCGGCTTGTTGGGGGAGAAATACACCGCCACAATTGTGGTGTCACTCCCCCATTTTGCCGCCACGAACCCATGGCCGCCTTCGATCCTCGTAAGGGGGGGGAAGTCCCCCACCGCTGGCACGATCGCCACTACTCCGTCGGTGTCCCCAGCCCAATTAGATTGGGGGGGGACGGAGTAGGGCTCCGCGACAACCGCAACGCCAATTGCCCACTCCGCCATGGTCTGCAGAAGCAGATCCTGGGCTCTGGCGGAGTGATTGGCGTTCGTCTGCAGGACGTCTAAATGTCGGTGTGCTGGCATTTAGACGTCCATGCGGTTGTCTTCAACGGGGGGGGGCCGGCTGGCGGCCGATACGGCCGGTGTGGGGCGTGGAGGACGGGCGGGCCCAGGCCTCACCTCCTTGCCTCGTTGTTCCGGTGGGGAGCACTTTTGTCCCCCCATGACGTGGTCGGCTGGGAGTTTGGCGTGGTGGCAGACTGCACACCACGCTTCCTTCTCCCAGCATTCGGCAGATTTGTGCCCCTCCGAGCCGCACCGGTAGCACATTTGGCTCCGGTCTACGCTAGAGGGGCACCGAGCCCTCGCATGGCCAACACCCATGCACCTGTAACATCGCATGGGTGCCGGACCAACAGGGCTGACCCCGGCGGACGCCCAACCCACCAGGATCCGACCACTTTGGAGGAGGGCTCTTGCCGTCCCCACCGGACACTGCACTAGGGCCACCATCTTGCCGTCGTATGTTGGGCGGATGCCCCCCACCCTCACTCGCGCCTCCGCGCAATCCCCCGCCTTCGCGACGGCAGCCGCCAGGGACTCCTTAGTGGCCGACTCGTCGAGCCCGGAGACTTGGATAGCGGCCGTTTTTTCGGGGCGGTTTATGAGGGCAACGTCCCCCACGATTGCCCTCATCCTCTCCGCGAGGTTATCCGCCACCCTTCCGCTATCCGCCCCCGGGATCTCTATGACTCGGCCCCCAGTAACCGAGTCCCGGATCTTCACATGCTGCAGGCCCAGCTCATCGAGACGAATGCCATTAATGGCTTTCGCCATCGTGGCCTGCAGCGTGGTGGCGGTGGCGACATCACTCCGCAGAGTGATCACCACCGCCGACGTCTTGGGGACCGAGGGGGCCTTCGGCTTTTGTGCCGTCTTCTTGGAGGGGGGAGGGGGTGGGGGGGTAGCTGCATCCTTCCCCTTCTTCTTCTTCTTCTTCTTTACCACTTCGGCGAACGAGCCGCCCTCCGGCTGCTCCTCCGAGGGGCCTGGCGCCGTCTCGGAGGCCTGGGCAGACTTTGTCGCCGAAGTGGATTTGGTCACCGGGGGAGTTCCGGTCACCTGGGCCTTTTTGGAGGCCTTTTTTGGCCTCCCATCCCCCAGCCTGGCCCCGGTCTCCGGTTCCGGGGCCACCTCCTTTGTTGGGGCCGGTGGGGCCTTCTTTTTTGCGTCCGCCGCGAGCGGTGGGCGGACTATAGGCGGCGGGGGGAGGCGGCTGCTGATCTCCTCCATGCGGGCATTTATCATGTTGCCTACAGAGATCAGCAGCTCCCTCTTCATCTCCCCAAAGATCCCCATCAAGTCCGCAGCCGCAGGCAGCGGGGGGGCCTCGATGACCGGGGGGGCCGGAGGGGCCGGAGGGGCAATGATCTCTCGCTGGGAGAAGGCCTTGCGGAGGGCCTCCGCCTCCGAAGTACGGATAGCTAGCAGCTCCCGCATCCTCTTGTTGTCCGCTTTTAGGATGCGGACTGCCTCACTATCCGTTGTGGCCTTAAGCCCCTCCATGGCCTTAATGATGGCCTTGGCCGCATTGGTCAATTGGCCCCGTATACCCCCTTTCAAATTACCGGACTTTTCGGTCCCCACAAGAACATCTCGTGCCGCCTGTATGGCCACCTCTATGGGGTCCACGTAGGGCCGCGCCGAGGAGTCGTCAGCCAGCGGAGGGGAGCTCCTCCCCCCTCTGGACCGAAGTGCTGGGAACTCCTTGAGGTAGGAGGTGGCCACGTCGGTGTCGGAGTGGTAGTTCTCCGACTCCTCGAACCTCCTCCTTACCCTCGACATTCCCGCGTAGGCCCCCTTAGCCTTTCCCCTTCGGGCCGTATTTACCTTGGACCCCAGGTCAGGCCTGGGGTCGTCCTCTTCGTCCTCGTGAGCCCTTTTTTTGGGCTTGGGAGCCACCTCGGGAACCTCTATGAGGTCGTCCTCCGTTTCAGAGGCCGTTCCGACATTCGTTTGCCTCTCCTGGGCAAACGCGTACTCCTCATCCTCGTCGGACGTGGCCATTGTGGCCCCGCCGACGCTACTGCCAAATTTGGGAGCAATCCGACCACCCAGGCCGAGTTTATTCACCTATAAAAATACAAGTGAATAATCGGCCAAGGGTGTGCCGGATTTTAGAAACTCCCTACAATATTTGGAAAGCGCCTGATTTTTCCGAATAGCAATATTTAAAATATATACTATTCGGAAACTGCCTTTCCCTTGCCCCTCTTGGTCGCTGGTGAGCGCGAGTGGTACCAAACGTTAGAGGAAGACCTCCTCTAACCTCCAGCACCCCTACCGCAACCGCAAAAGGTAACAACACAAAACGGTACCAATAACAAAATACTTAACTTTTGTGTAAAAATTTTACACAAAAATTAAGCACAAAAACGACACAAAATAACAAATAACTTCCGAACGCAATGTCCGGGAGAAATAACAACAAGCCCGAAGGCAAGACGGCGGCTGCCGCCGTGCAACGACCCCAAACAGGGCGTCCCACAGCAACAGCAACACAAAAAATAACAACAAAACAATAACAAGAACCAGATCAAAAAACGCCAAATCACAAAAACAATCAAAATCACCAATCGGCAAGCCAAGTCGTCAAGTTAAGAAGGATCGTCAAGTAGAGCAACACGCAAAAGGTCAATAGGTAAGAAAAAATTCACGGGCACTCAGTAATCCACCAAACTATAAACGTCAACCTAACCTCACCTAACCTAACCTAACCTAACCTAACCTAACCTAACCTAACCTAACCTAACCTAACCTAACCTAACCTAACCTAACCTAACCTAACCTAACCTAACCTAACCTAACCTAACCTAACCTAACCTAACCTAACCTTTTTTTTTTTTTTTTTTTTTTTGACCAGGTGGAAAATGCATTACGCATACCCCCCGCGCATGGGAGTGCAACGGAGGGTTATGTGGGACTACACATCGCCTCTCCCTCCTCTAAAGTGAGGAGGAGTAGGGAGTGCTACCCACTAAAAACCACCTGGGCGTGCCGCCTTGCCGGTTTTGTAGGACATCGTGGTACCTGCGCGAGCATTGCCCACGATGTCCACCGGCGGCGCCCCAGCCTTTGCCGGGGCTTCCCGCGCCGAAGGGGAGATGGCCGAGCACGCTTGGCCACTCTCCCAGACCGCTCAGTGGCTTGCTACTACAGGCAGAGGACTCCCATCCTCCACCTGCAGCCACTATGGGTTGAGTCTGGCGGCAAACCTCCGCCTCCTCAACCCGAGCCGTCTGCGCCGGAGGGGATGCGCGAGGGGATCCTCCTCGCGCTCCCGCTCCGCGGTCTCCTTTTGCGAAATCACCGTTTCGCAAAAGGAGACCACAGCCTCCCAGGACCTCTCGTCGCTCAGCATTGCCTCAACAATGCTCCGCAACGAGAGGTCCACCCGCTGAATGGTGCGTGCCATGAGGCCACGCTCCGCGTCCCAACGACTGCACACCTCAAGGGTGTGCTGCACCGTGTCGTCGGGACCTCCGCACTCATGGCACAGCGGGGCCGGCTCCCTTCCTATCCTGTGCAGGTAATGACCGAAGCACCCATGCCCGGTCAGTACCTGCACAAGTCGGAAGGACGTCGCGCCGACCGCCCCCTCTAACCAGAGGTCGACCGATGGAAGGATCGCCTCAATGGTGGTTAACCCAAAAGGGGCAACCACCAGCTGAGCCTTCCATCGGTCTCGCAGTCGGCGCTCCGTCATACGCCGGGAGGCTGTCTCTGCCTCCGGGTCCGGGCGTACACCAGTTGCCCGGACCCTTGACCTACGTCTGTAGGTCTCCGCGTGCACCTCCGCGACCAACTCCCACGGAGGGGTGCACGCGAGGAGGCAGGCCGCCGCAAAGGCCACCGTTGAGTAGGCCCTCACCATTCTGAGGGCCACGGTCCTTTGCGGCCTTCTCAATAGGGCCCTGTTCCGGGCGGACAACTTGTCCGCCCAGATTGGGGCCCCATATAGGGCCATGCTCCTTGTTACGCCGGCGTATAGTCGCCGGCACAAGGAGCCTGGCCCCCCGACATTGGGCAGGAGTCTGCCCATTGCCGACGCGGCGCCCACGACTCGGGGAGCAAGTCTTGAGAAGTGCTCCCCGAAGTCCCACTTGCGGTCCAATATGAGCCCCAAATATTTAATGTGGGGCTTTATTTGGACCGCTCCACCCTCCAGTGTGAGCACCGCGTCCGCGGGCAGACTCCACCCGCGCCCCCCGAAGACTATAGCCTCAGTCTTCGGGAGGCTCACCTTTAGGCCGAGACTGGCGATTCGGAAAATCGCCAGCTCAGCCGTCAACCCCGCCCTCCGGAGGGTATCCCGCTTGTCCCTCCCGCGCACAGCCACCATTGTGTCGTCTGCATAGCAGACGACGCATGTGCGCGGGGGGAACACCCCCCGGATTGCCCAATCGTACCCCAGGTTCCAGAGGAGCGGGCCGAGTACTGAACCCTGGGGTACGCCACAGGCCATCCGCCTTTCCCCCCTTTGCCCGTCTTGGCCCTCATAGAGCACTACCCTCTCAGTAAGGTAGTGCTCTATGACCCGCCTAAGATAGTGAGGCACTCTGTGGTATTTGAGTGCCTCACTAATCACCCCATAGGGGAGGGTGCCGAACGCATTCGCGATGTCTAATGACACCGCGATGACACCCTCCCCCCTGCTCGACGCGTATTCAGTAAAGTCCCTCAGTGACTTTACCGCGTCGAGCGTGGACCGCCCTTCCCGGAACCCGAACTGTCTGTCACAGACGTTCGGGCCGGCGGTCTCCAGGTGCTGCAGGATCCGGGAGGCCAGGATGCGCTCAAACGCTTTCCCGGCCTCATCCAGCAGCACTATGGGGCGATAGGCGGACGGGCAATCCGGTGGCCGACCCTCTTTGCGGAGGAGGCACAGTCGCCCTTCCTTCCACACCCTCGGGAACCTCCCATCCCTCAGGCAGTCATCCATGACATGCCTGAGGCGGTCCCCGAGGTGTTCCAGGGCGACAGCGAGGACGCGACCAGGGACTCCATCTGGCCCCGGGGCTTTTCTACAGCCCCGGAGTCGGTCCGTCACTCGCTCGAACTCGTCATCGCTTATCGGGGCGATGACGAGCTCGGCCTCCGGCTCCGCTATGGGGTCGGCCATCGACGGGGGAGAGATCGAGGGGGCTGGCGGGAACAGCCCCTCAACCACCTTCTGGAGGAGGGCGGGCTCTAGGGAGTCCATGGGGGGGGCGGTGCGCATTTTGTTGCGCACCATCTTATACGGCCGCCCCCATGGGTCCCTGTCCAGGGTGGCCAAGAACGAGGCATAAGCTTCGTCCTTGGCCTTGGCAATAGCCACCTGGAGGGCCCCCTTTGCCTCTTTGAGGGCCCTATGGAGCCCTTCCTCCTCCTCTTCGGTGTGCCGCCGCCGCCTGCAGTGCTGGTAGGCGCGGCGGGCACCGTTACTGGTGGTTCGCAGGGCCGCAATTTCTGCGGACCACCAGTATACCCTCTTACGGGCGGTAAGGCGACCGGCCCGAGGCATGGCCGCGTCGCACACCGTCTGTAGTGCGACGCGGAACTGTGCCGCCCTCTCGTCGACTCCGAGGGCGACGGGTGGGGCGGCACACCATGCCTCCCCCATCGCCGCCTCGTCCGCCCTGTCCCTGTCCAGGTGGACCAGGGCCCACCTGGGGAATCGCCCTCTCCGGCTTCTCCCCCCCCCTGGGGTGAGTGACGGCTGGACGCCATTGGAGACCCTCATTCTGATATACACATGATCAGAGAGGGTCTCGACGTCCTCCAGGACGCGCCAACCTGAAACGCGTGCGGCTATGGCAGGGGTCGCGAACGTGATGTCCACGATTGACCCCCCCCGCCTCCGCACGCACGTGCTGGCGTCGCCCCGGTTCAGGACTTCTAGTCCTGTTGCCGTCACCCAGTCCGCGAGGGCGGTCCCTCGGAGGTCCGTGATGGGGGAACCCCACGCCGCACTTTTGGCGTTGAGGTCCCCCATAACCATCACTTGTGACGGGGCAGCCCTTCTGACTACCCCGCTCAGGACCCCCAGGAACCGCTCGAAGGCGTGTAGCGGCTTGTTGGGGGAGAAATACACCGCCACAATTGTGGTGTCACTCCCCCATTTTGCCGCCACGAACCCATGGCCGCCTTCGATCCTCGTAAGGGGGGGGAAGTCCCCCACCGCTGGCACGATCGCCACTACTCCGTCGGTGTCCCCAGCCCAATTAGATTGGGGGGGGACGGAGTAGGGCTCCGCGACAACCGCAACGCCAATTGCCCACTCCGCCATGGTCTGCAGAAGCAGATCCTGGGCTCTGGCGGAGTGATTGGCGTTCGTCTGCAGGACGTCTAAATGTCGGTGTGCTGGCATTTAGACGTCCATGCGGTTGTCTTCAACGGGGGGGGGCCGGCTGGCGGCCGATACGGCCGGTGTGGGGCGTGGAGGACGGGCGGGCCCAGGCCTCACCTCCTTGCCTCGTTGTTCCGGTGGGGAGCACTTTTGTCCCCCCATGACGTGGTCGGCTGGGAGTTTGGCGTGGTGGCAGACTGCACACCACGCTTCCTTCTCCCAGCATTCGGCAGATTTGTGCCCCTCCGAGCCGCACCGGTAGCACATTTGGCTCCGGTCTACGCTAGAGGGGCACCGAGCCCTCGCATGGCCAACACCCATGCACCTGTAACATCGCATGGGTGCCGGACCAACAGGGCTGACCCCGGCGGACGCCCAACCCACCAGGATCCGACCACTTTGGAGGAGGGCTCTTGCCGTCCCCACCGGACACTGCACTAGGGCCACCATCTTGCCGTCGTATGTTGGGCGGATGCCCCCCACCCTCACTCGCGCCTCCGCGCAATCCCCCGCCTTCGCGACGGCAGCCGCCAGGGACTCCTTAGTGGCCGACTCGTCGAGCCCGGAGACTTGGATAGCGGCCGTTTTTTCGGGGCGGTTTATGAGGGCAACGTCCCCCACGATTGCCCTCATCCTCTCCGCGAGGTTATCCGCCACCCTTCCGCTATCCGCCCCCGGGATCTCTATGACTCGGCCCCCAGTAACCGAGTCCCGGATCTTCACATGCTGCAGGCCCAGCTCATCGAGACGAATGCCATTAATGGCTTTCGCCATCGTGGCCTGCAGCGTGGTGGCGGTGGCGACATCACTCCGCAGAGTGATCACCACCGCCGACGTCTTGGGGACCGAGGGGGCCTTCGGCTTTTGTGCCGTCTTCTTGGAGGGGGGAGGGGGTGGGGGGGTAGCTGCATCCTTCCCCTTCTTCTTCTTCTTCTTCTTTACCACTTCGGCGAACGAGCCGCCCTCCGGCTGCTCCTCCGAGGGGCCTGGCGCCGTCTCGGAGGCCTGGGCAGACTTTGTCGCCGAAGTGGATTTGGTCACCGGGGGAGTTCCGGTCACCTGGGCCTTTTTGGAGGCCTTTTTTGGCCTCCCATCCCCCAGCCTGGCCCCGGTCTCCGGTTCCGGGGCCACCTCCTTTGTTGGGGCCGGTGGGGCCTTCTTTTTTGCGTCCGCCGCGAGCGGTGGGCGGACTATAGGCGGCGGGGGGAGGCGGCTGCTGATCTCCTCCATGCGGGCATTTATCATGTTGCCTACAGAGATCAGCAGCTCCCTCTTCATCTCCCCAAAGATCCCCATCAAGTCCGCAGCCGCAGGCAGCGGGGGGGCCTCGATGACCGGGGGGGCCGGAGGGGCCGGAGGGGCAATGATCTCTCGCTGGGAGAAGGCCTTGCGGAGGGCCTCCGCCTCCGAAGTACGGATAGCTAGCAGCTCCCGCATCCTCTTGTTGTCCGCTTTTAGGATGCGGACTGCCTCACTATCCGTTGTGGCCTTAAGCCCCTCCATGGCCTTAATGATGGCCTTGGCCGCATTGGTCAATTGGCCCCGTATACCCCCTTTCAAATTACCGGACTTTTCGGTCCCCACAAGAACATCTCGTGCCGCCTGTATGGCCACCTCTATGGGGTCCACGTAGGGCCGCGCCGAGGAGTCGTCAGCCAGCGGAGGGGAGCTCCTCCCCCCTCTGGACCGAAGTGCTGGGAACTCCTTGAGGTAGGAGGTGGCCACGTCGGTGTCGGAGTGGTAGTTCTCCGACTCCTCGAACCTCCTCCTTACCCTCGACATTCCCGCGTAGGCCCCCTTAGCCTTTCCCCTTCGGGCCGTATTTACCTTGGACCCCAGGTCAGGCCTGGGGTCGTCCTCTTCGTCCTCGTGAGCCCTTTTTTTGGGCTTGGGAGCCACCTCGGGAACCTCTATGAGGTCGTCCTCCGTTTCAGAGGCCGTTCCGACATTCGTTTGCCTCTCCTGGGCAAACGCGTACTCCTCATCCTCGTCGGACGTGGCCATTGTGGCCCCGCCGACGCTACTGCCAAATTTGGGAGCAATCCGACCACCCAGGCCGAGTTTATTCACCTATAAAAATACAAGTGAATAATCGGCCAAGGGTGTGCCGGATTTTAGAAACTCCCTACAATATTTGGAAAGCGCCTGATTTTTCCGAATAGCAATATTTAAAATATATACTATTCGGAAACTGCCTTTCCCTTGCCCCTCTTGGTCGCTGGTGAGCGCGAGTGGTACCAAACGTTAGAGGAAGACCTCCTCTAACCTCCAGCACCCCTACCGCAACCGCAAAAGGTAACAACACAAAACGGTACCAATAACAAAATACTTAACTTTTGTGTAAAAATTTTACACAAAAATTAAGCACAAAAACGACACAAAATAACAAATAACTTCCGAACGCAATGTCCGGGAGAAATAACAACAAGCCCGAAGGCAAGACGGCGGCTGCCGCCGTGCAACGACCCCAAACAGGGCGTCCCACAGCAACAGCAACACAAAAAATAACAACAAAACAATAACAAGAACCAGATCAAAAAACGCCAAATCACAAAAACAATCAAAATCACCAATCGGCAAGCCAAGTCGTCAAGTTAAGAAGGATCGTCAAGTAGAGCAACACGCAAAAGGTCAATAGGTAAGAAAAAATTCACGGGCACTCAGTAATCCACCAAACTATAACCTAACCTAACCTAACCTAACCTAACCTAACCTAACCTAACCTAACCTAACCTAACCTAACCTAACCTAACCTAACCTAACCTAACCTAACCTAACCTAACCTAACCTAACCTAACCTAACCTAACCTAACCTAACCTAACCTAACCTAACCTAACCTAACCTAACCTAACCTAACCTAACCTAACCTAACCTAACCTAACCTAACCTAACCTAACCTAACCTAACCTAACCTAACCTAACCTAACCTAACCTAACCTAACCTAACCTAACCTAACCTAACCTAACCTAACCTAACCTAACCTAACCTAACCTAACCTAACCTAACCTAACCTAACCTAACCTAACCTAACCTAACCTAACCTAACCTAACCTAACCTAACCTAACCTTTTTTTTTTTTTTTTTTTTTTTTTTTGACCAGGTGGAAAATGCATTACGCATACCCCCCGCGCGCATGGGAGTGCGGCAGAGGGTTATGTGGGACTACACATCCTTCTTCACTCCTCGACCGAGGAGGAGAGGATGTGCTACCCACTAAAAAACCACCTGGGCGTGCACGCCAAGCCGGGTTTTGTAGGGCACCGTGGTACCTGCGTTAGCATTGCCCACGATGCCCAACCGGCAGCGCCCCGGCAACACCGTTGACCGGGGCTACCCACTAGGGGAGGTGGCCGCGCACGCTTGGCCACCCCCCTGGACCGCAAAAGTGGCTTATCTCCGCGGGCGGAGGACTCCCATCCTCCGCCCGAAGCCACTATGGGTTGGGTCTGGCGGCAACCGCCGCCTTCCCAACCCATGCCGTCTGGCCGGAGGGGGCGCGCGAGGCAACCTCCTCGCGCACCCACTCCGCGGTCCAACCGCAGGACGTCCGAGTGCCCAACTGGCACTCAGACGTCCATGCGGCTACTACCCTCAACAGGGGGGGGCATGGGGCGAGCAGGCCGAGACCCCACCCCCCTGCCCCTCATCTCCGGTGGGGAACATCTCCGTCCCCCCATAATATGGTCTGCTGGGAGTCCAGCATGGTGGCAAACTGCACACCATGCCTCCTCCTCCCAGCAATCCGCCGACTTGTGCCCCTCTTTGCCGCACCGGTAGCACACCGTGCTCCGGTCCACGTTTGAGGGGCACAGTACCCTCGAGTGTCCGACACCCATGCATCTGAAACAACGCATGGGAGCCGGACCGACGGGATGGATCCCGGCAGACGCCCAGCCCACCGAGATCCGACCATTCTTAAGGAGGACCCTCGCGGTCCCCACCGGCAATTGTACGAGGGCAACCCTTGTGCCCTCGTACGTGGGGCGGATGCCCCCCACCCTCACCAGCGCCTCAGCGCATCCCCCCGCCCTGGCGACGGCGGCCGTCAGGGTCTCCTTCGTCACCGACTCATCCAGGCCGGTGACCTGGATAGCGGCCTTCTTGACGGGGCGGCTGACGTGGGCAACGTCCCCGACGATTGCCCGCAGCCTTTCGGCTAGGCTGTCAGCCGCCCCTCCGCTATCCGCCCCAGGGACCTCAATAATGCGGCCCCCGGTCGCCGAGTTCCGGACCCTGACATGCTGCAGGCCGACATCCTCCAATTTGATGCCGTTGATGGCTTTCGCCATCGTGGCCTGCAGCGTGGTGTCGGTGGTGGTGCCACCCTTCAGGGTGACTACCACCGCCGTCGTCTTTAAGGCCGGGGGGGCCTTCGGCTTGGTAGCCGTCTTCTTGAGGGTAGGAGGGGGTTGGGGTGGGGCAGAAGCCTTCTTCTTCCCCCCCCTTTTTCCCCGAGTCACCTCCGCGAAGGTGCCGCCTTCTAGGTGGTCCTCAACCGAGGGGTCGGGAGCCGTCTTCGAGGCTGGAGGGGGGCCAGCTGCCGGGGCCGACCCGGTCGCCGGAGCAGTCCCCGTCGCCTTTTTGGAGGCCTTCTTGGGCCTCCCGTCCCCGAGCCTGGCCCTGGAGTCCGGCTCCGAGGTCACCTCCCTAATAAGGGCCGGTGGGGCCCCCTTCCTATTGTCCGCCTCGAGTGCAGGGCGTTCAATTGGCGCCGGAGGGAGGCGGCTGCTGATCTCAGCAAGGCGGGCATCCACCAGATTGCCCACTGAGATCAGCAGTTCCCGCTGCATCACCTCCATCACCTTCACCAAGTCCGCAGCAGCCACAGGCGGCGGGGGGGCCTGGGCGACCGGCGGGGCCGGGGGGGCCTCAACAGGCGGAGAGGCCGTGGCCTCTACCTTCGTCAGGGCATCGCGGAGATCTTTCTTCTCCGCGATGAGGCGGACAACTTGCTCCTTCATCCTCTTGTTGTCCGCCCTCAGGTCTCGGACTTCCCCCTCTTCCGGTTGGGACGACAACTCCGACAATGAGTCGTTGATCGTCCCAACCGCCTCCCTAACCTGGTCCAAGACCTTCCCCTGGAGCCTCTTGGTCCCCCGCACCCCGTCGGCGATCCGTTGAACCGCCTGACGGGCCGCCTCTATGTGGTCCGCCATCTGGAGAGGCGCTGGTATGCCTCTCGAGCCCCCGAGCTCAGCCACCGATTTCGACGGCCCAGAGACGTGCCCCCTGGGCTTCCCTCTCCGGGCCGTGCTGACCTTCGGCCCATTCTCCGGCCTAGGGTCGTCCTCCACATCCTCATGACCCCTTTTCAGGGGTTGAGGGGACACCGCCAAATCCACTATCCCCCCATACGTCTCCTCGACGTCGACCTCCGAGTCGGATGAGTCAAAGACCCATCCCGACTCGTTGAACGACGTGGCCATTATGGCCCCGCCTACGAGCTCCCCACACAATAGCCCAAATCCGGCCACCCAGACCGAAGATATTTACCAATAAAATTGGCAAATAAAAACGGTCAAGGGTGTGCCGGATTTAAAATATTGTATGGGATTTTAGTTTTGCCCCTGATAAACAAGAATAGCAATTTCTGCTATTCTTGTCCCCGAAATCACCGTCTTTCTCCAACTTCCCTTAGGCGCTGGTAAGCGCGAGAGAGCTCAAACGATAGGGGGAGAAGCCCCCTATCCACCAAATCCCCTACGAGAGCCGTAGGGGTAAACACGACAAAAAGGGACAAGCACCAAAATACCTCTCTTTTGTGTCAGTAATTGACACAAAAAAGAGGTACAAAACAACCACAAATACACAAATATCTGCCGAACGCGAGGTCCGACAGGGACGTAAACAGAACAATCAAGGAAACGGCGGCTGCCGCTTTGCAGCGACCCCGAAAAGGGCGCCCCAAAACAACAAACACGCTTAAAACAAAACAAAAACAACAAACACAACCAAACGAATATAAGCCAAATCAAAAAACAACAAGAAAAGTCAGTCGGCAAGCCGGGTCAACAGGTAAAGTGGGATCAATCGATAGAAGTTCGCGCCAAAGGTCAATGAAAAAGATAATATCCGCGAGCACTCAATAAATCACCAAACTAGAACCTAACCTAACCTAACCTAACCTAACCTAACCTAACCTAACCTAACCTAACCTAACCTAACCTAACCTAACCTAACCTAACCTAACCTAACCTAACCTAACCTAACCTAACCTAACCTAACCTAACCTAACCTAACCTAACCTAACCTAACCTAACCCAGTTAGTCGTCAGCCGCCCTCTGTAGAGAACGCACGCGTCCATCCGAGCGCTCAGCTGTCTGCCTCGGCTGCGGCGGCAGCCGGGGCGGCGGCGGCAGCGGCAGCGCCCGCCCCGGCGGGTGACCATTACTGCGGCAAAGTGTTACCTTGCTCCATAAGGGTTAGTGCGTGCCCATTAGCTCTTTTTTATCAAGTGACAATTAATTAACAAAGACTATATTAAATAGCGGTTAATAATAACAAACAATTCGACCCCCCGGATCTGACTCCTGAGTGTTTGTTTTTCGGAAACTTTTGGGGAGGTGATTGTACATATTCCAGTGGTTACACAAAGTAAAACTATTGAGTGCAAGTCAGTGATAGTGTTTGTGCGGGTTCGGTAATCTAGGAAAACATCGGACTACCTCCTGACACCATGGCGGGTGGTGTAACGCCTTGGCTTAGGTACCAAGCCTTAGGGCAACCCCCCCCCCACCCCTCTCTCTCTTCACTCGTACGGTGCCCACTTCGGATGGGCAGCGGCGGCGGCGGCGGCGGCGGCGACAGGGATTTCGAAGATGGCGACAGCGGAGTCACCACCACAACGATGGCTGACATACGCGCTCTCGCCCCCTCTTCCCCCTTGCCGTCCCACTGGTGCGGAGGACGTCTGCTGCGGAGTCACCGCTTCACCGATCCACCCACCAACCGCAACCAAGACGACCACCTTCGGACATCATAAACTCTTCGCGTCCAGGGCCATGCGTGGCCATCTGTCTGCCCTCCCTCCTCCCCCACCCGTTCTCTATAAAAACTCAGTGTTCCTGTATATAGTATAATATATTTAGGTATGCAACTAGATTATAAGAGTTTAGTTAAGCTTAGAGTAATTAGATTAATAGAATTGTATTATATGGTAGGTATAGGTATATATATATCGAGTAGGCGTGCACGCACAAATGCAAAACCCCATGCTCATCGGGGCCATAAAAATAAATAACCACGAAGTGCGCGACGATCGCTCGCTGCGCGTCGCGATCGCCGCCCACTTCTTAACCTAAAGTTTCCGAGTCTTTTCGGGCAATAGCTAGTAATACTGTTAAATCCTCACCTTATCACTAATCACTCGTCGTTGTCGTTGACGTCATCGTCATCGCCATCGTCATCGTCGTCGTCGTCGTCGTCGGCGGCGGCGGCGGCGGCGGCGGTGGTGGCGGCGGCAGCATTTGCTCCAACTCAATAAAAACGCGCGCAACAATTGCAACATGTGCGTGTGCGCGCGTGGGTGGGTGCGCGCCTGCTTGTGCTAAACTTTATTTATTTTTAGTTAGTCTGTCTGTCTGTATTATTAGTAGCTGATTGTATTTTTCTCTATTAGGGCCAAATTAATTATTATTATTTGTGTGTGTGTATATAACTCTCCTTATTTCTGATTATCTTTTGATACTTTGACCTACTTGTCTACATTCATTGTAACCAAACGGTTCTGCCAATAAATGTCGTTGTCGTCGTCATCGTTTGCGCTCCAAGCCGGGTAAAAACGCGTAATACGAACACGGGAACGTATATAACTGTAATTGGGCGCGTGCGCGCGCGGTTCTATCTGCCAATTGCGTCATAATTGCGTCATACTTTTGCACTTGCCCGCAATCGAATAAACCAAACCTAACGTGGACCTAAACCCAAATCTAAAGCTTAGTCTAGACCTAAATTTGAACCTAAACCTAGTCTGGACATGATACCGGTCAAATTTACCACCATTGCAACATAGTTCAATGAATGCCGTCGTCGGCGGCGGCATTATTGTATATTGTTCTGTTCTATCTATTTTTGCGCCTGAAACCACAAAGCACTTACCATATTTCTATACTTACACTTACCTACCTACCTACTTACCATCACTGCTCATTATTAACTAATGGCAACCTGTAATAAGTTATGCTACTATTATTATTATTATTATCAATGCTATTAACTTAAATTGTGTCTCAGTGTATTACTGTATTATTATCACTAGCAATAACAAATTCAAAACTATTGTACTTTACCGATTGCGATTACTTACGTCATCCCGCTGCAGTGCGGGTACTCGTAGCGGACGTGGTCTGCGGCGCGGTCTTCGGCACGTGGAGCCTAGCGTGAGGGGTTACGCGGGTCGGGGTACGGGCCTTCTGCGCCGCGGGGGGGACACCTACACTGTATCGGTGGGCGCTGGCGGGACGGACGGGGCGAAAGGTTAGTCGTCAGCCGCCCTCTGTAGAGAACGCACGCGTCCATCCGAGCGCTCAGCTGTCTGCCTCGGCTGCGGCGGCAGCCGGGGCGGCGGCGGCAGCGGCAGCGCCCGCCCCGGCGGGTGACCATTACTGCGGCAAAGTGTTACCTTGCTCCATAAGGGTTAGTGCGTGCCCATTAGCTCTTTTTTATCAAGTGACAATTAATTAACAAAGACTATATTAAATAGCGGTTAATAATAACAAACAATTCGACCCCCCGGATCTGACTCCTGAGTGTTTGTTTTTCGGAAACTTTTGGGGAGGTGATTGTACATATTCCAGTGGTTACACAAAATAAAACTATTGAGTGCAAGTCAGTGATAGTGTTTGTGCGGGTTCGGTAATCTAGGAAAACATCGGACTACCTCCTGACACCATGGCGGGTGGTGTAACGCCTTGGCTTAGGTACCAAGCCTTAGGGCAACCCCCCCCCCACCCCTCTCTCTCTTCACTCGTACGGTGCCCACTTCGGATGGGCAGCGGCGGCGGCGGCGGCGGCGGCGACAGGGATTTCGAAGATGGCGACAGCGGAGTCACCACCACAACGATGGCTGACATACGCGCTCTCGCCCCCTCTTCCCCCTTGCCGTCCCACTGGTGCGGAGGACGTCT
This sequence comes from Tetheella fluctuosa, assembly GCA_951216915.1. Classification (NCBI taxonomy): domain Eukaryota; kingdom Metazoa; phylum Arthropoda; class Insecta; order Lepidoptera; family Drepanidae; genus Tetheella; species Tetheella fluctuosa. The sequence continues at coordinate 15,108,811 of OX578215.1, read as the reverse complement.
GCTGCGGAGTCACCGCTTCACCGATCCACCCACCAACCGCAACCAAGACGACCACCTTCGGACATCATAAACTCTTCGCGTCCAGGGCCATGCGTGGCCATCTGTCTGCCCTCCCTCCTCCCCCACCCGTTCTCTATAAAAACTCAGTGTTCCTGTATATAGTATAATATATTTAGGTATGCAACTAGATTATAAGAGTTTAGTTAAGCTTAGAGTAATTAGATTAATAGAATTGTATTATATGGTAGGTATAGGTATATATATATCGAGTAGGCGTGCACGCACAAATGCAAAACCCCATGCTCATCGGGGCCATAAAAATAAATAACCACGAAGTGCGCGACGATCGCTCGCTGCGCGTCGCGATCGCCGCCCACTTCTTAACCTAAAGTTTCCGAGTCTTTTCGGGCAATAGCTAGTAATACTGTTAAATCCTCACCTTATCACTAATCACTCGTCGTTGTCGTTGACGTCATCGTCATCGCCATCGTCATCGTCGTCGTCGTCGTCGTCGGCGGCGGCGGCGGCGGCGGCGGTGGTGGCGGCGGCAGCATTTGCTCCAACTCAATAAAAACGCGCGCAACAATTGCAACATGTGCGTGTGCGCGCGTGGGTGGGTGCGCGCCTGCTTGTGCTAAACTTTATTTATTTTTAGTTAGTCTGTCTGTCTGTATTATTAGTAGCTGATTGTATTTTTCTCTATTAGGGCCAAATTAATTATTATTATTTGTGTGTGTGTATATAACTCTCCTTATTTCTGATTATCTTTTGATACTTTGACCTACTTGTCTACATTCATTGTAACCAAACGGTTCTGCCAATAAATGTCGTTGTCGTCGTCATCGTTTGCGCTCCAAGCCGGGTAAAAACGCGTAATACGAACACGGGAACGTATATAACTGTAATTGGGCGCGTGCGCGCGCGGTTCTATCTGCCAATTGCGTTCGAAGCCACAACAACTATTGGCCATACTTCTGCACTTGCTTGTCAAACTTGTCATCATTGCAACAAATTCCAATGAATGCCGTCGTCGGCGGCGGCATCATTGCTTTATCTTATTGCTCTATCATCGCTTTCACTAGCAATCGTATTATTATTTTATGTATCATTATCATTATCTCCTTTAAATCAAACTTAAAAAAATTTAGGAAAATTTTGGTTTAAGCAATCATCAACTTCTACCAAAATAATTTCAAAACTATTGTACCTATTTGCAAATACTCATATCATCCTGCTGCGGTGTGGGTTCTCGCGGCGGACGTGGTCGGCGCGGTCTTCGGCACGCAAAGCCTAGTTGTTGGGGTTGCGCGGGTCGGGGTCCGTGCCTTCTGCGCCGCGGGGGGGACACCTGTACTGCATCAGCGGGCGCTGGCGGGGCGGACGGGGCGAACGGTTTTCCGTGTCGCCGTTTGCACCGTCTGAACCGCCTGCGTGACGGCAATCCCTCACATTGTGAGTGCGCTTAACGCACGGCATTCGGCCACCGAGGGGTTGTTCATTTAGTGTCCTTTCAATTTAATTCTTCAGATTTCTTTGTCTTTTCTACTATCATTATCTACGATATATACCAAATTGTCACTGTGTGCTGTATTATCGCTACTACTAGCAAATGTAATATTATCATTGTATTTTACAATCAAACTTAGAAAACTTAGGAAAACTTTGGTTAAGCAATCATCAACTTCTACCAAAATACTTTCAAAACTATTGTACCTATTTGCAAATACTCATATCATCCTGCTGCGGTGTGGGTTCTCGCGGCGGACGCGGTCGGCGCGGTCTTTGGCACGCAAAGCCTAGTTGTCGGGGTTGCGCGGGTCGGGGTCCGTGCCTTCTGCGCCGCGGGGGGGACACCTGTACTGCATCAGCGGGCGCTTGCGGGGCGGACGGGGCGAACGGTTTTTCGGGCCGCCGTTTGCACCGTCTGAACCGCCTGCGCGACGGCAATCTCTCACATTGTGAGTGCGCTTAACGCACGGCATTCGGCCACCGAGGGGTTGTTCATTTAGTGTCCTCTCAATTTAATTCTTCAGATTTCTTTGTCTTTTTTACTATCATTATCTACGATATATACCAAATTGTCACTGTGTACTGTATTATCACTGTATTATCGCTACTACTAGCAAATATAATTTTATCATTGTATTTTACAATCAAACTTAGAAAACTTAGGAAAACTTTGGTTTAGCAATCATCAACTTCTACCAAAATAATTTCAAAACTATTGTACTTATTTGCAAATACTCATATCATCCTGCTGCGGTGTGGGTTCTCGCGGCGGACGCGGTCGGCGCGGTTTTCGGCACACAAAGCCTAGTTGTCGGGGTTGCGCGGGTCGGGGTCCGTGCCTTCTGCGCCGCGGGAGGGACACCTGTACTGCATCAGCGGGCGCTTGCGGGGCGGACGGGGCGAACGGTTTTCCGTGTCGCCGTTTGCACCGTCTGAACCGCCTGCGTGACGGCAATCCCTCACATTGTGAGTGCGCTTAACGCACGGCATTCGGCCACCGAGGGGTTGTTCATTTAGTGTCCTTTCAATTTAATTCTTCAGATTTCTATGTCTTTTCTACTATCATTATCTACGATACATACCAAATTGTCACTGTGTACTGTATTATCACTGTATTATCGCTACTACTAGCAAATGTAATATTATCATTGTATTTTACAATCAAACTTAGAAAACTTAGGAAAACTTTGGTTAAGCAATCATCAACTTCTACCAAAATACTTTCAAAACTATTGTACTTATTTGCAAATACTCATATCATCCTGCTGCGGTGTGGGTTCTCGCGGCGGACGCGGTCGGCGCGGTCTTCGGCACGCAAAGCCTAGTGTGTGGGGTTGCGCAGGTCGGGGTCCGTGCCTTCTGCGCCGCGGGGGGGACACCTGTACTGCATCAGCGGGCGCTTGCGGGGCGGACGGGGCGAACGGTTTTCCGTGTCGCCGTTTGCACCGTCTGAACCGCCTGCGTGACGGCAATCCCTCACATTGTGAGTGCGCTTAACGCACGGCATTCGGCCACCGAGGGGTTGTTCACTTAGTGTACTTTCAATTTAATTCAATTTAATTCTTCAGATTTCTTTGTCTTTTCTACTATCATTATCTACGATATATACCAAATTGTCACTGTGTACTGTATCATCGCTACTACTAGCAAATGTAATATTATCATTGTATTTTTCAATCAAACTTAGAAAACTTAGGGAAACTTTGGTTAAGCAATCATCAACTTCTACCAAAATAATTTCAAAACTATTGTACTTATTTACAAATACTCATATCATCCTGCTGCGGTGTGGGTTCTCGCGGCGGACGCGGTCGGCGCAGTCTTCGGCACGCAAAGCCTAGTTGTTGGGGTTGCGCGGGTCGGGGTCCGTGCCTTCTGCGCCGCGGGGGGGACACCTGTACTGCATCAGTGGGCGCTTGCGGGGCAGACGGGGCGAACGGTTTTCCGTGTCGCCGTTTGCACCGTCTGAACCGCCTGCGTGACGGCAATCCCTCACATTGTGAGTGCGCTTAACGCACGGCATTCGGCCACCGAGGGCTTGTTCATTTAGTGTACTTTCAATTTAATTGTTTTTAAATTTTACTTTTACATTTTTCCATTTTCTTTTATATTTTACTTCTGTGCGCGGCGATCACAGCACAGCACTTTCACCCCAAACCACAATTCATAAAGTAAGTAAGCAACGCTGTGCTGTGATCGCCGCGGGCAACAACTACTAATAAAGCTTGTAAGAAATAAAAGCCAAAATTGTCGTCTTAGAAACTACCCAGAGAGTAGAATTCCATGTAGTAGTCTTTAGCTT